>JZKD02S2186874.1:28845-41116 GCA_000966675.3 Picea glauca
TTTCGTGATATACATGTTAAGTAAACATTTCAGCTTATGTGGTCTGTTAGGTAAACATTTAAGGATGTCAGAACCGTCCAAGGGACTTGCGCTGTGTAAACATTTAAGAAACAATGCGTGTGGCAAGATTTACGTACGTTAAGAACTTAATAATAATAAAAAATAGAGAAACCTTGGATACGCTAGTATATCAAACATTGGGATAAATTTAGGTAGCAGAAAATGCTAAGACAAACATTTGAACTAACGCTAGCATTAATTCACCTTCAAGCAATGCATAAAAAAATATATGATTCAAAAAGACCATATACGATCAAAAAGTTTGGATATGCTAGCAGTACAATACTCGGTGTTTTTCTTATTTTTATAAATGGATTTTCTATTAAATTTTTTTTCCTTCGACTCTTCGTTGCCAATGTACAATGTTGCAGCAAAATCGTTATTCTTGTTTTTACACATGCAATTATTAAGTTTTAATGTTAACAACCCATAATGGAGGAAGTTCAATACTTGAGTTAATATGTTGCACTCACGGAAGAATGTATCAAGAACACAATTACACCCACACGTTCCAATAAAATCCAATCTTCAACAAAGAATTTGCTGGCAACTGGTAGAAAAGGAAGTTTAATAGTTAAGTTGATATGTTACAGTCCTGGAATAATGTATCAAGAACATAGATGCATGCACACATTGCAATAAAATCTAATCTTCAACAACGCAGATACCCTTCTCCATATTACGGGCCACCTATCATGCCCTCTTCCATCGTGCAAATTTTTGATCTGAAAACTTCCGAGAAATACAATTTAACCATTGGGTCCTCACATATTTAGTGGAACTATTGTCACCCCATTTTGAAGCCCATTTGTCCACTTTCCATACTTCGCCATTTGTTCAAATTTCTTTGGCAGATTGTCAGTTTGGCAGGTTTAAGAAATATCCAGTTCGTAGTTGTTGTTTCCTGTGCCTGCACCCCTTTGCAATTAGCAATTGACAATTATAAATAATATATTATTGCTATGCATGCAATTAGCAATTTCCCTATTCCAAACTTAGCCACTTTGGTGGAATTCCGAAAATATACAAATCAGTTGCTGAACTGCCCCATCATGATCTATTCCGTTTTGCACATTTTGCACTCAAAAATTTTGAAACATGAAATTTCACTGTGCAACACTCGGTTGTCCTGACTATCCCCGTAACCCTTTTTTGAATCCCGTTCGACCGCTTTTCAGAGCTTTCCATTCTTTTCTTGCTCTCCGTCGTCTCCGTCACCTTCACACTTCCTATAATAAATAAAAATAAAAAGTTATATATATATATATATATATATCTTGTTTCTAAATATGGAATTACTAGCATTTAATTCTAATAGGTCATCATGCATAAACTGTATATATTATCATTGATAGGCGAAAGGCTCGAGGACATCTTGTATTCATGCACATTAAACCAAAATTTGTGGGGGGATTATATTATCCTTTTCGAGTGTTCATTTCAAATTCATGAAATCCCGTTTACATGCTATGGCCTTTGCACGTTCACGAAACCTCCATTCCTTAATTGCTCTTCATCGTACCCACCACCTTCGCATTTCTAAATATGCAATAAATAAAATTTACTACTAATAGTTCATCATGCACCACCAATACATATTGTCATTAATCAACGAAAGACTTGAGGAGCTTTCCCATTCATAAGCATTTAACCAATATTTAGAAAAAAGATACATTATTTTCTCTAACTATTCATTTCAACCATCGTCTGCTGCAAAGAAACCTTCTCATAAACCTATGTCATCAACTCGAAACCAATTCTGTGGATATACAATGAACATCTTCGGGTGTGAAGACCAGAACTTTCACTGGTCCAAGGCATTTTCTTATTGCTCAACCTCTGCTGCAGAGATCCAAGTAATTTGGACCTCCGAGATTTCTCATGGAGGCTGTGTCCCTGAGGTTTTTGACTGTAAGGGCCTGGTCTCTTGGTGTGCCGATAAATTTATTACAGAGAAAAGAATTATTCCACTGCAGGACCGCTCTTTTGTTTCTTTGTCACCTCAGGTCTTCCGCCAGATGCTAAAATTTCCGAAGCCAACATTGATGTTCAAAGGAGAAGATTGCAAACAGTTCCTAGGAAAGAATAATAATGGATTGGACCTCTTGCCCCTTTTTTTGTAAAACCCGAATCTAGTTCCTGAAGATATTACAAGCATGCAGGTTAGTTCATTTAGAAATCCATTTCGTAAAATTGCCTGGCTGTTTACAAGAATAACGGGACAAGAGTCCACATGTATTGTTTCCCGCGTGGCTCTTTATATTTTGTATTTCACAGTCAACGAACAAGCCATTTTTTATTGGGGCAGGTTAATTTCCCATGAAATCTGTTCCCAATTGTCAAGCTACAAAAGGAAAAAGAAATTTTATATGTCATCCTATTTAGTTTTTGCAATAACACATTCCTAGCGATTTCCACAACTATGTATGTCCAAGAATGTCAACTGCGAATTCCACCCAATAATGTTCTGCTACCAGGCCTTGTGGAAGCACAAGGCTTCCCACTGTTTTTATGAGGTTTTTAATGGCTTCCTGTCTATTTTCAAATTTTTTTTGTTAGGAGAAGATGCTCCCTGCATATCTAAACAGGCAACTAGTCTTTTGGACAAGAAGGGGACACTTGAACATTTAGATAATTACACTGTCATAATAATTTTTGGCTCCATGGAACAACCTTCTCTCCTTTCATGTCACATTATGGACATAATGTTTATTGGAGAAGTAGCATGTCAATACAAATACTGGTTCCATCTATTCCAAAGGAATAAAAAAAAACAATTCATTCCTCTGCCTTGGAAAATAGGGGAGTTCGTGTTGAAAAACGTCAACAAAATTGACGATTTCGCAACACATTTTAGCACCTCCAACCTCAACTATGCTAAAGACATAAGAGGATTCGACCCCTATGATATTTTTAGACAACATTTACAAACACTTGGCCTCAGATATTGTTTTGTAAATAAACATCTGCCCAAAAATAGAGACAGTGACGGTCCTGCCTTTGATGCCGACGACGTAGAGATAGTGCAAAGTTGCACTAAACTATACACACAACAGGGGAAAGGCAGTGACAAGAGTGTTCAATCCAAAAATACCACTCCAAAAAGTACGACATCCTGGAGCATCACTCCAATGGCCCATCACAACAACAAAGAAACCCAGAGTTCTTCAAACGAAGGAGGAGATAATGACCCTCCTCACTCTAAAATTGATAGTTCTCACAAGCTTCTGGTAGAGAAGAAGAGAAAAAAAAATGTGGGACAGGCGAAAGACCCAAAAATTCAGAGTGAGAAAATGGAACTTGACACTGATCTGGATACCATGTTCCACTTCCTTGATTAACCCAAATACGCCATCCAATGGACATATCCGTTACCGAACATTTTGACGAAAATGAATCCTTCAAGTTCTAGAGCGCTGTTTTTGATAGCCGGAACAAAAAATTGATAATTTAGAAAACAAATGTTAAAAATAACAAAGGCAAATGTCGTTCATAGGTTGACATTGCCAACATGCGGCCATCCCAAATCTGTCAACTTCACACCGCGACCGGAGAAGCACTTCATGATTCCATTGGAGGCATCGAGACCAAGAATGCTAGACTGAAGGACCGAGTCAAGGAATTGGAAGACGCTTTCATTCCTATACCATTGCTTGTCGATCCTTTGGCAATAGCCATGCCCAACACCCCTCCATCCAATGTAAAAGCATCCTCCACCCTCCTCGCATCCTGTAAAGAATATGTCGAGAACAATATCAAAAAAATAATGGAACTGGTTACCAAGGCGTGGAAAAGAACACAAACCATCACTTCCCTTGGAACCAAGGCACATAGTTTGCTCGAGATTTTCCAGGCTGAATTAAAAGATGAAAATTTTCTTTTTAATAATGGTCATCTCTTTTGGCAAGATTGTCAACAATATGACAGAAACAAAAAGAAGAGAAGAAGATCTTCCATCCAAAAACCGAATCGGCCAATTGAATGCATGTTGGAAAGAAAAAGTAAAGAAGCTGCATCTCATTGTTCAGTCATGTGAAGAAGCCATATTGAAAAAATATAAATTATTCACAAAGTTGCCAAATATAGACTTAGCCGGGAAAACCAACGACTTCCAAGACCCCCTCTTAATCGCAAAATCCTTGCCCTTGACTAGGAAAGAGTTCGATAAAAAGGTTCCTATGTTGAAGACCTTGTCTCTGGAAAAGTTTTACAACATCCTTCAATTTGATCAAGCTCACGTCCACGACTGGCTAGTCAAATATGTAGTACAGAGTGAGGAAATTCATCATGCTCTCTCTATTCTTTCTATCGACTTACAGGAATTAGAAAACTATCTTTTCAACATAAAAATCCAAACTGAGATCAACGTCACCCCAATGAGAGCCTACATTGAAGAATGGGTCCAANTTCCTAGGAAAGAATAATAATGGATTGGACCTCTTGCCCCTTTTTTTGTAAAACCCGAATCTAGTTCCTGAAGATATTACAAGCATGCAGGTTAGTTCATTTAGAAATCCATTTCATAAAATTGCCTGGCTGTTTACAAGAATAACGAGACAAGAGTCCACAGGTATTGTTTCCTGCGTGGCTCTTTATATTTTATATTTCACAGTCAACGAACAAGCCATTTTTTATTGGGGCAGGTTAATTTCCCATGAAATCTCTTCCCAATTGTCAAGCTACAAAAGGAAAAAGAAATTTTATATGTCATCCTATTTAATTTTTGCAATAACACATTCCTATCGATTTCCACAACTATGTCTGTCCAAGAATGTCAACTGCGAATTCCACCCAATAATGTTATGGTACCAGGTCTTGTGGAAGCACAAGGATTCCCACTGTTTTTATGAGGTTTTTAATGGCTTCCTGTCTATTTTCAATTTTTTTTTGTTAGGAGAAGATGCTCCTTGCATATCTAAACAGGCAACTAGTCTTTTGGACAAGAAGGGGACACTTGAACATTTAGATAATTACACTGTCATAATAATTTTTGGCTCCACGGAACAACCTTCTCTCCTTTCATGTCACATTATGGAAATAATGTTTATTGGAGAAGTAGCATGTCAATACAAATACTGGTTCCATCTATTCCAAAGGAATAAAAAAAAAACAGTTCATTCCTCTGCCTTGGAAAATAGGGGAGTTCGTGTTGAAAAACGTCAACAAAATTGACGATTTCGCAACACATTTTAGCACCTCCAACCTCAGCTATGCTAAAGACATAAGAGGATTCGACCCCTATGATATTTTTAGACAACATTTACAAACACTTGGCCTCAGAGATTGTTTTGTAAATAAACATCTACCCAAAAACAGAGACAGTGACGGTCCTGCCTCTGATGCCGACGACGTAGAGACAGTGCAAAGATGCACTAAACTATACACACAACAGGGGAAAGGCAGTGACAAGAGTGTTCAATCCAAAAATACCACTCCAAAAAGTATGACATCCTGGAGCATCACTCCAACGGCCCATGACAACAACAAAGAAACCCAGAGTTCTTCAAACAAAGGAGGAGATAATGACCCTCCTCACTCTAAAATTGATAGTTCTCACAAGCTTCTGGTAGAGAAGAAGAGAAAAAAAAATGTGGGACAGGCGAAAGACCCAAAAATTTAGAGTGAGAAAATGGAACTTGAAACTGATCTGGATACCATGTTCCACTTCCTTGATTAACCCAAATACGCCATCCAATGGACATATCCGTTACCGAACATTTTGACGAAAATGAATCCTTCAAGTTCTAGAGCGTTGTTTTTGATAGCCGGAACAAAAAATTGATAATTTAGAAAACAAATGTTAAAAATAACAAAGGCAAATGTCGTCATAGGTTGACATTGCCAACATGCGGCCATCCCAAATCTGTCAACTTCACACCGCGACCGGAGAAGCACTTCATGATTCCATTGGAGGCATCGAGACCAAGAATGCTAGACTGAAGGACCGAGTCAAGGAATTGGAAGACGCTTTCATTCCTATACCATTGCTTGTCGATCCTTTGGCAATAGCCATGCCCGACACCCCTCCATCCAATGTAAAAGCATCCTCCACCCTCCTCACATCCTGTAAAGAATATGTCGAGAACAATATCAAAAAAAGAATGGAACTGGTTACCAAGGCGTGGAAAAGAACACAAACCATCACTTCCCTTGGAACCAAGGCACATAGCTTGCTCGAGATTTTGCAGGCTGAATTAAAAGATGAAAAATTTCTTTTTAATAATGGTCATCCCTTTTGGCAAGATTGTCAACAATATGACAGAAACAAAAAGAAGAGAAGAAGATCTTCCATCCAAAAACCGCATCGGCCAATTGAATGCATGTTGGAAAGAAAAAGTAAAGAAGCTGCATCTCATTGTTCAGTCATGTGAAGAAGCCATATTGAAAAAATATAAATTATTCACAAAGTTGCCAAATATAGACTTAGCCGGGAAAACCAACGACTTCCAAGACCCCCTCTTAATCGCAAAATCCTTGCCCTTGACTAGGAAAGAGTTCGATAAAAAGGTTCCTATGTTGAAGACCTTGTCTTTGGAAAAGTTTTACAACATCCTTCAATTTGATCAAGCTCACGTCCATGACTGGCCAGTCAAATATGTAGTACAGAGTGAGGAAATTCATCAGGCTCTCTCTATTCTTTCTACCGACTTCCAGGAATTAGAAAACTATCTTTTCAACATAAAAATCCAAACTGAGATCAACGTCACCCCAATGAGAGCCTACATTGAAGAATGGGTCCAAAGGAAATTGAAACAGGCCGTCGACGAAAGACAACAAGCAGTTCCCAGCATTCCAGCAGCCGTGGAGAACATCCTTGAAACCGCGGTCGTTGGTGACATCAATGAAATGACAACCGCAAGCAAATAGCCAAAGTGTTGATATGTACCCTCACTGTAAGTTTACTCATCACATCTTTCTTTGTTTCTCAACCTAGTTATTCCACTTTCTTAAATACAGATGTATAGGCAAACACCTATACCTTTCCATTTATTTTCTTTTGCAGCTATTGCACTCTATCTTCATTTAAATGCATTTGTGAAATATACATTTATTTACTTATACCGGTCCATATGAAAAATGCATTTAAATTTCCAAATTTATTCTTGCACTGTCAACAAATTTTTTACTTTGTTATATACTTTAAAAAAAAAAAGGTTTTCTATATACTTTAAAAAATTAGATGGTGCTTTGCCTGCCAACCATCATTTACTTTTTCCCCATCTTCTGTGATATACATGTTGCACACAACATTTCCGTGATATACATTTTGCACCGAATAGTTCGTTTCATTTACAATTCGACCCAATTTTACACAATTTGCTTTCTAACCTTGTTGGCAAGGACTGCGCTGCCACACAGCCTTGTTAATGAAGTAGTAAGCAAAAAAAAATGGATTCAATTAATTATAATAATATAGACAATAATATGAGTGTTGACTTAATTGAATTAAATCACAAGTTAAATTTTCAAGTAAAGTAGCTATGGAGAATAATAGTGTTGTACATTTTCTTACTTAGATAAATTTAGAACCGAATTTTAAATGTCAATATATTGGCATAGAAATTCCTCGACCCTTGCACAAGCAATGTAGTGATTGTTTACATTTTCATATTAATGAGGATAGTTACGATATGTTAAATGTTTTATTGTCATTTATTGATGAATATATGTTATTCTTGTGTGGTCTTTTAGTCGCTTCATTCTAATTAATCTGATAATATAAAATAAATTTTATTACAGGATTATCATTATATCGTATATTCTTAACTTTCTCATAAATTGAGGTTGAGTGCCATTAGTCACTATAGTAATTGGAAGGGATGATAAAATTAAATAATTGGTAATATGTTAACTCAATGTAATTGGTAATAGGTTGAGGAGATCTATTCTTGACGATTAGTGAAGAACCCTTGAAATTCCTTACAATGAGTTTGGTTATCGTAAATAAATTTTAAACCTTATATGTTTAAGTTTATATTATTTTGTTTCACTATCTTACAAGACTTGATGTTGTTTCACATTCAAGCATTAGACCAATTAATTGATATATGTAATTAATTGATATATGTAATTGTATCTTTGACTCTAAATTATTATGTTATTATGTTGAATAGGCGATATGTTATGATTCATTGGGAACTTTGATTCATTGGGAACTTTACTGATGTTGAATTTGAATAGATTAGATACTTATACTGGTTGTCATTTTAGATAATTTGCATTACTAACATGATCGTCGTAATGGATAATTTCATAATTGTTGTTTAAAAAAAAAACATTTACGCTACTCCTTGTAATCACTTAACTTTGTGTTGGCTAACAGACGGTCCTTACAAAAGAGGGTTTTTTTTAATCTTGTTTGTAGAATTATTTTTCCCAATTTATTTATTTATAATTTATTTATTTATAATGTAAATTTAAAAAATGTGTATTTTTATTTTTATTTTTAAAGTAACAATTTAGGAGTCGATTTTGATTTTTTTATCTGTAATTGTACAAGTTGTCAAGGTCATTTTTTCAATTAAGTTATAATTTTAACTAAAAAAAATAGTTTCTACTAGTAGCATCACTTTTTGATTTGAGGGTCAATTATAAAGTTTTTGTCCACAATGGTATTGGTTGTCAAGACTGCAATTTCAAACAAGTCATAATTTTAACCACCCCCAAAGAAAAGGTGCTAACAATAGCACCACTTTTTGATCTGGGGGTAAAAATATCTACTAAACATGACCTCTAAAAAATGAGAACTCTGGAGAATTCTCATTAAGTTGGTATCTTTGTTCTCATTGTCCTCAAGATAATTACTAACTAGAAATCATATATAAAACACACAAGACCATTCTTCAAAGGATAATAAACATACATATGAATGGTTAGCACCATGTGCTATTCTCATCCTTATAGGACTACTAGAAATAGATCAAAGCCACCATAGGCCTGAGTTTCTTTCATCTCATTTATGGAATAGAGATAAATTTTACCCGATGAGATCCTCCCAATCTATTTAGGGATTGAACTTCTCCCTAACACCACTAACATTGAACAATGGTTAATCAAATTAGAAACTTAAATGAATACCATTTCATTTCCTTACAAACCAATGGTGCCATGGAAAATCACACAAAGACCCATTATGATAGGCATGTCAATCCAAATTCCTTTCATGAGGTTTAATTTATCCAATTTTCCTTTCATGATTCCAAATAAAAAACAAGATTGAGGAAATTTGAGTCTCTACATGTGACTCCTGCATTGTCAAATATGATTTGTAGAAGAGCATGTATAATCTTCCCTATCACAAAGTAGAATAGGCATGTCAACCCAAATTCCTTTCATGAAGTTTAATTTGTCCAATTTTCCTTTCATCATTCCAAATAAAAAACAAAATTGAGAAAATTTAAGTCTCTACATGTGACCCTGCATTGTCAAATATGGTTTGTAAAAGAGCATGTGCAATCTTGCCTATCACAAAGTAATACCTCTCAAAGATCCCCTAAATATTCTTTACATGATAAATTTCTAACACTAACAAAAACATCACTAACCCATTATATATATCTTATGATTGCTTTTTATTTTATTTTATTTTGTTTTACATTTTATTCAATTTAATTTAAAGTAAAGTAGTAAATATTCTTTGCATGATAAAGTTCTATCACTAACAAAAAAAAATCACTAAACCACTATATATCTCTTATGATTTCTTTTTATTTATTTTTATTTTTTTACATTTTCTTCAATTTAATTTACTCATCCATCTTTGATTTCTCCATTCTTGCTCAAATGGTTTTTGGTTCTTGGCATCTCATCATATTTTCTAATGAAATTATTTGTTGGACCAAATATATTAACTTGACCACATAGTCCTTCTACTCATGGTAGAAGAAGCATAATAGAAGCATAATTTGACTTAAAATTTTCAATTGGATAAATAATGAATGATGATTTAAAACTAATGATCCCCTATATAAATATGATTGAAGAGAACCTTGCACCTGTTCATTGAAAATGTATTTCTCTTAATAAAACATTTATTTATATATTGTATTATTTGTTGTCTTTACTATGTTTTAATATTATATTGTAGTTTTGTTTTTCCATTTACCTATGTTATTTTTATATACATAAATTTTCTATCCCTTTAGAATTGGTTTTCACTCAAGGAAAGGTCAATGAGAGATATTTTTGGTAAAAAATTTGTATTTCATACTTAAAAATTACACTCCTAGTTGTATAGTTGATAAATATGTTGATTATTTTGCATAATATTAGTCCATAACCTTATTGTGATTCCTCATATAAACATATTATCAATTAATTTAGTCCTTTTAAGGAGTCAAATGTTGTGTATTTTGATGAAGTGGGCCTCTATATGTCTATCATTGACCATGGTGAAAAGAAAGAAATCAAACCTTTGTGCAAGATCTGGATCATTTTGAATCTTGGGAGAGAAGAAAATATCCATTAAAACCTATAACCCTCACTTAATTATAATGCCATGGTCGATTGTGGATTCCCATGAGTAGGAGTTACGATTGAAAACTGCATCCCTTCCGATATTTAGTAAATTGAACATCTAAACAAGGGGTCTTAGAGCACAACCATCCAAGAACAGGTGCATGAAGAATGTATTGGAAGAAGGAATGATCATGATTTAAGGAGGGAGAATGCTAGAGGAGATAATTAATTTAACATTGTATTCCTCATTGTTTGATGAAAATGTTCTTATAATACAAAGCAATAAGAGTTTCACCCCATGATCAGGTGACAACAATGCCAATGCCAATTCAATACCAACCTAGTTCTCATCTTGTTGGGTATCCCTGCCTTCTTGTATCTGTGACTCTAGTGTTCTGACCATTTGATCAATCTCAACTTCAGATGAGAAAATATCATTGTTTTTCTCTACATTTTTTGTCACTCTAACATTCTTGAAATTGAGTTGCAATTCCAATAACCTTCTACTTATTTCATTGCACCATTCCTTGTATGTGTTTTTTCCAATGATGAGAGATTTTATATTTTCGATAACTCTAGATTGATATCTGCTTTTGGTTTTTAATCAATCAATTATTTTAGAGTGGATTTGATGATTCTTTGTAAACTCTTTTCCCACCAGTTTCAACTCATCCAAATCTATAAATGGGAATACAACAAGGTAAAAATCTTGTTTCCAGTGGGATATTAATCATTTGGAGTAAATATGAGTTCTATTTCTATCATAGTGATAACACTTCTCATGTATTAATTTTATTCCATGAGAGATTTCATAATTTCTTCAAGGACCTAATACACTATTTCTTGTACCTAGGGTTTGATGTTGGTTTCTTCGTTTTTACGAGTAATTTATGCTCTTATTTAAGTTCCTTTAGATCAATGTGTTTCCCATGAATTTCACATTCTTTTAAGCAATTTTTTTTATAATACCTATATTTCTTGTATTTTCTAGGAGAGATATCCTTGGTACTTCTCTATTTGAGATTGGTGAAGGATAAGGTGTGATTTTCTCCAAAATTTCTATTACTCTATTGAAACTATCCGTGTTCTCACTATTACTTTTTCTCTTTCAATTTTCTCTTATATTCTAAATGTGATTATATTATATAATGCATCTTCTACTCTTTACATTATATATTTATGCCCTATATCTTGCTTGTTCAAAATTTCCATTAATTCTTCTTGTTGCTTATTCACATCAAACTTAATGATATCCAAATGAGATTTTAGAGATTTTAGGTCTTTCTTATGTCTCTATAATTATTTATTTATTTCATCATTAGGCCCTAGCTTCCTTGATGACTCCATTAGTTCAAAATTTTTACTGATTCTCGTTAAAAAAAAACAGTTTTAATAAAACAAATTGTTAAGACCAATAATTGTTTTACTGAGTTTGGTGAAAATTATTTACTAAGTGTAGTAATTTTTTTTTGTCAAGTTTAATAAAATATTTTGATTGATCCTAAATAATGTTTACCAAGTCTAACTTTATTTTTACTTAAAGTTTTAATTGGATATACGAAGAAATATAAATAATTAGTGATAATTTACAATTGGTAGCCTTATATATAAATAGAATTAAAGAAGAACTTGTACCTTTTCATTGAAAATGTATGTCTTTTTAATAAAATATTTATTTAAATATTATATTTATTATTATTTTAATTATGTTTTAAAATTATATAATATCTTCTTTACCATTTACCTATGCTAT
>JZKD02S2186896.1:9569-36382 GCA_000966675.3 Picea glauca
CATAGAAAAGTTAGTGTGTATAGAAAATATAAAAATCCTGATAAGAAATATTACTAAAATTCATGACATATTGATTATTATAGAGAATACATTAAATATTGAATCCTCTTACCAATGGACGATATTCATAACCCCCTTCGGTATGCACCTTCTCCCTACAATGTCTTTGGGATTTTTTTATTAAAAGTCTTCTTTTTTGCAAGCCTCTGCAATCATAGCAAGGTTGATAACATTTTCCATCGCCCCTCGCCTCTAATGCCGCTCTTAACCGAGCAAGCTTCCTGTCATTTTTGTTCATTGTGACAAATCCTTGTCCTGATAAGTAATTGTCTTACCTACACCATAAAAAACATTAAGTTGTCAATTTTTTATTTTTTCTAAGACATTTTGACATGTTTTTTTATTTATTATTATTATCGATTAACTATTAAGATAGATATGCTTCAATTTGTACTATAGAGTATTGTGTACTGAATAACCATGGAAAATAATTACACACCATTTAACGAAAGTGGTCAAAATTTCTCAAACTTGAATCACTCGACACCATACACTAGCCTCTAAGTTGTTTTGTAGAAAAAATTGTCAATCTTTGAAGTTCACCACTAAAAACCGAATGCCAACCACTTGTCATCCACAATTGGTTTGGGTTGGTTTAAATTGTGATGTGTTGATTTGCATCTACAAACGATGGTCACAATTCTATGCTACTTACAGTGGTCACAATTTTATTGTCTAAGACACTTTGGCATGTTCTCATTTTTCATTGTCTGACTAGTAGATTTCATCGTGTTATCATAGATTTCGCCATGAATTTTTTTATATTTTAGATACTGATCCTTATTAATAGTGTATAAACAAGTTACATCAACTACAAACTAAACTTAATCACTACATCTAGAATTGCATGTGATTATAATTTTTTTAGAGAAACGACATCACATATCAGAAAAGGGTATGTGGATTTTATTGAGAAAGTTGAAACAAATATACTTTATTTATATTGGAAGACTATGGTATATAATCATAAGTTCATTTGTTAAATTTTCTTAGTCATAAGCCAAGAAAGTTAAAGGTGGCTAACCATAAGATAAGATGGTTGAAGGTGGTTAGTTAAAAGTGATTGTTATGTGCCTAATCACGACATAGATAACATCTTTATAATAAGGTCATATGTGTACAAATGTTTTCTTTATATAATAACAACATATATACCTAACATAAGTTTAGGGTTAGTTTTTATATATCTTATTATTCCTTGCTAAAGCACGGAATATAGCAATCGATTGCAGGTCAAAATCATTTTGACTTTTGTAAATTTACAAAAAATTTAACAATGTTTTATAATGTTTTGTTTTGCATTCTTAAATAATGGAAATTCTCGTACTTTGTTTTACAAAATGTATAGACCTGATCACATCAACCACAATATTTAGTCTTGGGTTTTATTTTGCATGCTTAAATAATGGATGATCTCTCGTAGATTAATAATTATATGTAATATCAACAGGCTATATTGTCATTAATGCCAACCTACCCATTATTTATTACAATATGTTGAGGATAGAAAAGAATTTATGCAGAAGAGGGAAATGTTATTAATATTTCTTTGGGTGAGGTGAAGCTTTCAGAATAGTCTCATCTTGAATATTTGGTAAGCTTATGCCTCTTTCATTGAAATTAGAGGCTTCCTCGAATTTTTATTTTTACAAGTTGAAATTGTCGTTTTCTTATTTGTTTTACTATTTTATCTTCCACACTCATGCATTATATCTCTTTGTCTATGGAAAATAATGCGAGTTCTATTTGAAATTTGTGAATATTATGGGAAGATCGTGTAAATATTATGGAATCCACATACCCTTTTCAATGGAATATACTAACTAGATCCAAAAACAAAAGACATGAAATATGGTACTACACATATTATAATATATTATCAAGGAAAAAAAAAGCTACATGAAATTTGGACATTTGAACAACAATTTACAAGTTAAATGAGTACATCAATAAAAAATAACATACTAACCTTGCAAGTTCAAAATCCGAGCTATGTAGATCGAGAATTGGATTTGTTCAATCGGTGGGTGACGGAAAAAATAAACAACTCAAACAAAAGCCAAGAACAATGTGGCAACTATAGCAATTGTGTCGCAAAGTCTCTTAAAGTCGCGTATATATAGATCAAATAGTCAACTAGCCATTAACACCGACCAATGAGATAGGAAAAATTTTCGTCGCTATTGCCACGAAAATTTGTCTCTATTACCACAAAAATACCGACTAGATTAAAATAAGATTTTTGTGGATATTGCGATGAACTTTTGTGGCAATAATGACGAAAATCCTGCCCTGTTTAAAAAAAAATGAAACTAGTGGAAGCGTGGAAAAATTTCATGGAATAATCCACCCATATGTAGTACTGATTGTTGGTTGTCATTGATGTCAACCATTGGAGAGTGATATTGTATATTGATGTCAGCCCTTGGAGAAAGTCTGGTAGCACAAATGTTTGGGTAATGGACCCAAGGTTGTTTCATGTATAATGGTATAATTTTGAATATATTTGAAGGTACGAATATTCTATATGGATATTACATGTCATTCCATTTCTGGTGGTATGTGGAATGTCACATAACTCCTCATGGTTAGAGAGTTATGGCCATGAGAAGTTGGAGAACCTAGGTTTGGGTAATGGACCCAAGTTTGTTTGATGGATAATGGTATGAGTTTTTATTTGAAGGAAAGACTATTCTAGATGGATATTACACATCATTCCATTTCCAGTGGTATGTGGAAATTCACATAACTCCTCACGGTTATAGAGTTATGGCCATGTGAAGTTGGAGAACCCTCATGAGTCATCTAGAATCCCCAGAAAGGTAAAAGTAGTCAAAGTTTTTTAAGAGATTTTAGAAGGTAAATAATAAAGTGAAGTGATGCGTTTACTATGAGTCAAAGTGAATACAAAATAAATTATTTAAATACTAAATTTAATAGAAAAATTAGAAGTGGCTTAACCCTAAAATAAGGAAAGTGGGTTAAGATGGTTAAAAGGTAACCCCTTGAGGAAGCTACATGAAAGTATAAATAAGAGGAAAGACTCTCATTTTAATCAAAATTGAGCATATTTAATATCCATAGGTGACTAAGGTAACCAAAATATATCTAAGCCGAATTTCAGAGGGAAGTTGAAGTAAACAAGACCGAAATTCAAGGGAGGATAAATTCATTTGATGATGCTTTCTAAGCTATGTTATTTACAAGTCATCTCACCATTTTCGCAATAATTTTTTTTCTAGAATACTTCAGACCATGAAATTGGGAGGCCATTGAGGAAACATATCCAAGTATATGTGGTACAAATTTCAGCTTGTGGGTCGTTGTATTTTTGGAGTTACACTCCGTGGAAAATAGGGTTTGTGGCTAGTTCTAAAACTAGTCTAAAACATGTGTTTCGAGTAAAAACATCATAACTTCTTCATAACAGATCCAAATTAAGTAAGAAAAAATGTGTTGGTTAGAGTACATTCTGTAGTATTCTTTGTACAATTTTCATATCCACACAACAAACATTTTTTGCGGGGCACGCTCTACAAGTTCACTCTCTAGAATAAGCCAAAATTCAACAAGGTATGTCATTTTCGCTATAACTCCTTTTATGAGAGGTTCCAAGTAGTGAGACCTGGAGGAATTACATTAAACAAACTGAAGAATATTGTGTACTATTTTCATATATTTATTCATTATAGGTACATAGCTATGATTATTTCAAGTTAGGGTTGTTGACTAATCCAAAACTAGTCATGTGAGACTAAAGTAAAGTTTGATGAAAATGTTAGTCTCTTGTTGTTAAAGTTAAGGAAGGTTTGTAGTTATGTGATAATATACACTGGGTCTATTATAGAGTTACAAATCAGATTTGGATGATGAAATTGATGAGGGATTTTGGTTGAGGTACATGTTGGGTACATGGTTCAGACAAGTAGTTGATGAGTTGGCACATACATGAGGTGTATAGTTGATGATGTTGTTACATCTTGATGAGTCATAGTTGATGACTAGTTGATACATGATTGGTGCATGCTTGGTACATGGTTGGAGGCACTTGTTAGTAGTATTGTTGACACATGGTTTATGGATGATATATCATAATTGTCTTGGTATATTATTAGAAGCACATATTGATCTTGGTGATGATTATGAGTTGTTGTGTTATGCTTGGTTGATGCACATCTTTCAGAGTTGTCTTGGTGATTGATATTCATGAGTAGATATGATTTGGTTGATAAGATTGATGAGACAGGTTGTTGTGATAGGTTGTTTGGATAGGTTGTTGTGGCATATGATTTGTACATGTTTGGTGCATGGTTGATGTACTTGTTCATGGTACAGGTTGAGGTACATGTTGGTGCATGGTTGATGCACTTATTTATGGTACATGTTGATTACAGGTTGTTTGGTAGAGGTTGGTGCATGGTTGATGCAATTTTTTATGGTACAGGTTGATTACAGGTTGAGGTACAGGTTGATGCATGGTTGATGCATGGTTCAAGTTATTGGTACAGGTTGTTTGGTGCAGGTTGATTGATACAGGTTTACAACAGTATATCTCATAGTGATAGTGTGACAGTGGTTCCATCATTCTACTTCTATGTCAAGGCGGTTGGATGGGCCAAGCACATGTGGTTGTGGTTGTAGCCACATTCCAGTTGTAGACGGAGAACATAGGGGGTTGTAGCCTCCTTTTGGTTGTAGACAAAGAATTGGGGAGTTGGAGATTCCCTTAGGTTGTATCTTGAGAAATTAGGCAGTTGGAGCCTCCTTCAAGTTGCAACTGGAAAACAAAGGAAGTTAGTTCTTCCAATGAATGTAATTCTTAAATACATATAAAAACAAGCATTCTGTGGTTTTCTCCCACTTTGGGTTTCCATGTAAAAACACATGTGTACTGTTTATGTGTATGATTTCTCATTTGTTCATTGTTTATTTACTCTGCAACTATTGGATGATAATGCTACATTGATATACAACTTGCATATTGTGGTTAAAAATGATTGAATTTATCTATTACTGATTCACCCCCCTTCTGAGTAATCCAACAATTGGAATCCGAGCAGGTTCCTTTAGGAAATAGTTTAACCAATGGAACAAGATCATGTATTATACTGAGAATGGAGTACCATTGTTTAATGGTCATACTACTTTAAAGTATGAGATGTGGAGCATAAGGACGAAATTATTTTTACAACCACATGGACATTATATTTGGCTATCATTCGTTATAGGATATGATAGTTCAAAAATGACAAAGACTGCAACCAAGAAGGAATTGAAGAAGAATAACAAAATAACAATGGATTTCATCTGGGAAGGATTACCCAATCCACTAAGAGAAAAGGTTGGTAAATGTTCATCAGCCAAAACAATTTGGGATAAGTTACATGACATATATTCTTCACCCATCATAGATTTGGAAAATACAAAAGAAGATGAAGGTACATATAAAAAATAAATATGTTCACCATGTGAAACATATTCAGAAGATGAAGAGTACATAATCAAAAGAGGTATTTTTTTTTCTTTAATTGTGAAAAATGCGAACATCTTGAAATAGAATTCCATGAAGGAAATGAGACAAAAAAACAAATTGAAAAAGAAGACAATTATGAGGCATAATTGATTAGTGCTTTATATGAACTAACAAAAGAAAACAATTCACTCAAGAAAGAATTGATGAAACAAAAGGAAAGTGTTCACATTTTTGAAGAAGCCCAACAGGTCATCGAGAACTTAAGAACTCAACTAGAAGAAGCTAGAAATATTGAAAAAAATCATGAATATCAAAAGTAGTGTTTGGAAGCCAACATAGAAACACAGAAGTAAGAAGCAGAAATAAGAGAGAATATATTGACAAATAATATTAAGGAAAGAAATAACGATCTAAACCAACCTGAGTCAAAGTTTGGTCAAGAAGAGAAAGTACTTGGAGAAGAAATAATCACATTGCATATTCAACTTGAAGAAGTGAAGAGAACAGAACAAGTCATGCAGTCTTAGCTATTAAATAAAGAAGAAAAGGTTGAGAATCATGAATAAGAAGTTGTCATATTGAGAAGTAAAATCGTTCAGCTCAAAAAGAACATTGAAGAGACAAAAACATCCACATCAGTTATAGAGAATGAAGAGAATCACTCTAGTTTTCTAGAAAAGAAGAATGAAGAAAATAGAAAGAGTTATGCAGAAGTACTCAAAGGAAGGAATCGTGGTCAACCATAATCTAAGAAAACTATTGAAGATACATATTCAATAAGACCATCTGTGTTCAAGCCACAAAGAAGATTCATTCATGATCATGATCACTCAAGGTAGAAATTCAGAAGGACTACACCACAAAGAATATCATTCACTCCCAGGTATGCAAATTTCTTTTATGTTCATTGTTTTTATTGTACTAATTTTGGACACAAGGTTACAGATTGCAGGGATTATAAAAGAAATGTTCAAGAAAGAAGTGCCTATGTGGTTGCACGTAACATTGAGTGTTACAGATGTCATAACTATGGACACATAGCTAGTTATTATAGAAGTATGATCGATACTTCCATGAAAGAGAACATTGATATCGGATATAATAAAGTATGGATAAGAAAACAAGAAGAACAGGTGAACAAAGACCAAGTAACAAAGATCACAAGATTGACAATAAAACGAGATAAAGAAAATTCTACAGAGAAAAAGAAATATGTCAGATACATAAAGGTTTGGAAAATAACTGAAAGAAAGGAAGGACATGTAAATAAGGAACAAGTTCAAGAGATTGTACATTCAGGCATTGTAGTGAAAGATGAATCCACAGATAGAAAGAAAGAAGTCAGAGATCAAAGAGATAATGAATCTCCCAATGAAGATGATGATGAATATACCAATGAAGATGATGATGAATACACACCAGAGTAGGAATTGTTCGAAGCCATCCAGCTTAGAGACTCCCACGTAATATGAATATTAGACATGGGGAGTCTATGTGATAGATGCAATAGACCAAAGAATCATCCTTGAGCAACTTGCAGAGTTTGAGAAGAGAGATTCAGAGCATTCAGTTAGCAAAAGTACAATTTGATAGATTAATCAAGACTTCATACTAATATAGTGATAAATGGGTCAACATTATGGACAATTGCGCAAGTAGAGTCTTGTACAGTATGGAACGAGATGGATTTGTAAGAACACTTAGTAGGTTTGGATAGATATATGATAGCGGATGAGAGCATGGATTCATAGATTGGTTTAGAGAGTGGTTCATAGACAAAGGAACATTATCATAATGGATGATAATTACACAAGAAATGGCTCGAACAATGCTAATGGATTCCAAATTGACAGATATTTTTTGGACACATGTAGTGAAAACATCAATTCACATTCAAAATAGAGTAATGCTCAGAAAAAACAATGAAAAAACTCCCTACGAACTATGGAAAGGAAGCATAGACAACAACCTCTACATCAAGGTAACTCAAGGTAGTATTTTATTAATTGAAATTTATGTTGATGATATTGTTTTGGAAGTACTAATGATAGGTTAAGCTAGGAATTTGCAAATGATATGAAAAATGAATTTGAAATGTCATTACTTGGAAAAATATCCTTCTTTTTGGGTATTTAGATATGTCAAAGAAACCAAGGAATTTGTATTTCTAAAACTAAGTATATCAGAGAAATATAAAGAGGTTCAGAATGGAAGATTGAAAACTAGTTACCACTCCTATGCAAACCAATTGCAAGTTGAGAAAAGATGACGATTCAAAGTCTACAAAACAAAGGAAATATAGGTCAATGATTGGTAGTTTACTATATGTGACAACATCCGGACAAGATGTAATGCAGGCAGTTGGACAGGTGGCATGATTTCAAGCAACACCAAAGGAATCACATGTATTAGAAGTGAAGAGGATTTTCACATATCTCATAGGAACGAAAGAGTTTGGATTATGGTATCCAAAAGGAAAGGATTTATCACTTATTTCCTACACAGATGAAGATTGGGCAAGTTTCATTGATGACCGAAAAAGCACCAATGGAGCAATTTTCTACTTGGTTGAGTGTTTAGTATCTTGGCTAAGCAAGAAACAATCATAATTATCTTGATCTACAATCAAATCGGAGTATATTACAGAAGCAACATGTTGTACACGGGTTCTATCGATGAAAAAAACTATGACATATGTATAGGTTGAGTATGATGAGCCCCTTCCAATATATTCTGATAATACAAGAGCCATTAATATCTCAAAGAACCCAATGATCCACTCCAAGACGAAGCACATTCCAATAAAGTATCACTTTCTATGGGAATAGGTTGTAGAGAAGAACATCAGAGTTTAATATGTGGGTGAAAAAGAACAAGTGGAAGACATCTTTACAAAACCGTTTCCAAGAGAAGCCTTTGAGTATCTTCGCTAGAGACTCAGAGTAATTTCTACTCCAAAATGAATTCTTTTGAATTCTTATCTTATATGCCTTAGATATACACAAGGAAGTGCCATAAAGAGGACAGTTTAGGTTTGGGGATCAGTTTCAGGAAGAGTTCAGTTAGGAGGAGTATCCCCAAGGAGATTTTAGTCAGGTGGAGTATCCCCAAAGGGAGATACCATTTTCCATTGATGTCAAAGGGGGAGAGATAGAAACATTGATGAGGAGTATACACATGAATGTTATCATGACTAAGTGTGGCCATCAATGGAAAATGGGGAGATTCTCAGACAATTGTCTTAGGTTGATGGACCATTGGTATGGATTGTTGTTTGTCATCGATGTCAACCATTGGAGAGTGATATTGTTTATTTCAACCCTTAGTGATTGATTTCAACCCTTGGAGATAGTCCAATAGTGAATTCTGATAGCACAAAGGTTTGGGTAATGGACCCAAGGTTCTTTTATGTATAATTGTATGTGTTTTAATACATTTCAAGGTAAGAATATTCTATATGGATAGTACATGTCATTCCATTTATGATGGTATGTAGAACGTCACATAACCCTCACGGTTAGAGAGTTATGGCCATGATAAGTTGGAGAACCCATGTTTGGGTAATGGACCCAAGTTTGTTTGATGGATAATGGTGTGAGTTTTGATATATTTGCAAGAAATACTATTCTAGATAGATTGTACATGTCATTCCATTTCCAGTGGTATGTGGAACTTCACATAACACCTCACGGTTAGAGAGTTATGTCCATGTGAAGTTGGTGAACCCTCATGAGTCATCTAGAAGCCCCCAAAAGGTCAAAGTAGTCAAAGTGGTTTAAGAGATTTTAGAAGGTAAATAATAAATTCAATTGATGAGTGTATTATGAGTCAAAGTGAATACAAAATAAATTATTTAAATTATAAAGTTAATGGAGAAATTAGAAGTGACTTAACCCTAAAATAAGGAAAGTGGGTTAAGATGGTTAAAAGGTAACCACTTGAGGAAGCTACATGAAAGTATAAATAAGAGGCAAGACTCTCTCATTTTAATAACACCTAAGAATATTGAATATCTATAGGTGACTGAGGTAAAAAAAGGATATATAATCCGAATTTAGAGGGAAGGTGAAGTAAACAAGGCCAAAACTCAAGGGAGGATAAATTCTTTTGATGATTCTTTCTAAGGTACGTTATTTACAGATTATCTCACCATTTTCAAAATAATTTTTTTTATAGAATTATTCAGAACATGAAATTGGGAGGCCATTGAGGAAACATTTCCAAGTAGTTGTGGTACAAATTTAAGCTTGTGGGTCGTTGTATTTTTGGAGTTACACTCCGTGGAAAATAGGGTTTGTGGCTAGTCCCGAAACTAGTCTAAAACAACTGTTTTAGGTAAAAATATCATAACTTCTTCATAACAGATCCAAATTCAGTAAGACAAAAAGTGTTGATTAGAGTACACGATTTAGTATTCTATGTACAATTTTCAGATCCACACAACACATATTCTATGCAGGGCACACTCTACAAGTTTTCTCTCTAGAATAAGCTAGAATTCAACAAGGTATGCCATTTTTTCTATAACTCTTTTTCTCAGAGGTTCCAAGTAGTGAAACTTTGAGGAATTTCATAAAACACACTGAAAAAATTTGTGTACTATTTTCATATCTTTCTTCATTACAGGTACATAGTTATGATTATTTCAAGTTAGGGTTGTTGACTAATCCAAAACTAGTCATGTGAGACTAAAGTAAAGTTTGATGAAAATGTTAGTCTCTTGTTGTTAAAGTTAAGGAAGGTTTGCAGGTATGTGATCATATACACCAGGTCTATTACATATTTACAAATCAGATTTGGATGATGAAATTGATGAGGGATTTTGGTTGAGGTACATGTTGGGTACATGGTTGAGACAACTAGTTGATGAGTTGGCACATACATGAGTTGTATAGTTGATGATATTGGTACATCTTGATGAGTAGTTGATACATGATTGGTACATACTTGGTACATGGTTGGAGGCACTTGTTAGTAGTATTTTTGACACATGGTTTATGGATGATATAACATACTTGTATTGGTATATTATTAGAAGCACATATTGATCTTGGTAATGATTATGAGTTGTTGTGTTATGCTTGGTTGATGCACATATTTGAGATTTGTCTTGGTGATTGATCTTGGTGAGTAGATTTGATTTGGTAAATAATATTGATGAGATAGGTTGTTGTGATAGGTTGTTTGGACAAGTTGTTGTGACATGTTATTTGTATAGGTTTGGTGCATTCTTTATGCACTTGTTCATGGTACAGTTTGGTGCATGGTTGATTCACTTGTTTATGGTACAGGTTGATTACATATTGTTTGGTACATGTTGGTGCATGGTTGATGCACTTGTTTATGGTATAGTTTGATTACAGGTTGAGTTACAGGTTGATGCATGGCTCAAGCTATTGGTACAGTTTGATTACAGGTTGATGCATGGTTGATGCATGGTTCAATTTATTGGTACAGTTTTTTTGGTGCAGGTTGATTGGTACAGGTTTACATCAGTATATCTCACAGTGATAGTGTGGAAATGGTTCCATAATTCTACTTCTATGTCAGGGCGGTTGGATGGGGAAAGGATAGGTGGTTGTATCCAGAGAACATAGGGGTTTGTAACCTCCTTCTGGTTGTAGCCAGAGAATTGGGGAGTTGGAGCTTCCGTCAGGTTGTAGCCTGAGAAATTAGGGGGTTGGAGCCTCCTTCCTGTTGCAACTAGAAAAAAAAGGAAGTTGGTGCTTCCAATGAATGTAATTCTTAATAACATATAAGAAAAAAAAAATAGTGGTTTTCTCCCGCTTTGGGTTTCCACGTAAAAACACTGGTGTATTGCATATGTGTATGGTTGCTCATTTGTTCATTGTTTATTTACTTTACAACTATTGGATGATAATGCTACATTGATATAATACTTACATATTGTGGTTAAAAAGGATTGAATTTATCTATTACTGATTCACCCCTCCCTCTCAGTAATCCAACATGGGATACAATAAAATTCAAGGGGAACTCCTTTGTTGGTTGGATTCACTTATTCTAATTGGGTTGGTGACCCTAATTATATATAATCTACTGCAAGTTATGTTTTTAGTATTGGTTTTGGACTTATCACTTGTACTTGTAAGAAACAACAAGATCTTTCTCTTTCTTCAGTAGAAGAAGAGCACTGAGTAGTGGTTAATGCAAGTCAAGAATCCTTGTGGCTTCAACAAATATTTCAAAGTTTAGATTTGTAACATCCTAGTTTGACCCTCTTGAACATTTATTGGAGAAGGACATTTTGGGACCAGTTTGGGAATCGTGCGAGAGAGAATCGCATGACAAGTCGGCTAAGGAGCAACATGTGTGGAAGAAAGAAAGACAATTAGTGCATTTTCAGGGGTTAACATGCATGAAAGGCGGAAGACAATTAGATGGCGTTGGGCATTTTGGTCCAATTTGTAATGGGATAAGCCCTAGTGTCAATGTATAAATATGTAAGAGTTGTAGTGTTGTAGTAGCTCTTGAAATGATGTCTTTAGATATTTTGGTGTTAGTTGTGAGTTAAGTGGATAGTTTGCGAGATATAAAGTCCATATAAGAGAATGAGTATGTCCATAAGAGAAATACTAGGGAAAGTATTATGGGTCTGAGGGAATATTGTAATTTCACAGTGTGCCTACTCTGTACTGTAATGAATTATGAATAATAATATGAGAAGCCATCCGTTCTGGACACAGCCTAGTTTGGGGTGAACCATGTTAAACACAATCTTCATGTGTTCTAATGTGTTTACTATTCTGATTATTGCATGAATTTGATGAATGGTATAATGAATGGGTGATTAATATGAATATTTTATTTGATGATTCAATGCACATGGTTTAAAGAATGAATGTTAAGTAGGATGGTTAGAATGAACGTCTCACATTCCTCCATGATTGAAGAAACCTAGTTTTTACAATCCCCATAGATACCTTGGGTGAGACTTCACCTGCTTGTAGGTGATGCTGAAAGGGCTGATATCTTAAAGGTTTTTTTGGTGGTTTCATGTTGAACCTCAAGTTTTCCCATTTCATTCCAACAAATGGTTTGGTTGTCGGGACTTGAACCTGGGTCTCTTAGGTGAGAAACAAGTATCTTAACCAATTGTTTAGAATTGATGAAGGATGAGAATGCATTAAAAGCACTGTACAGGATGATGGATCAATGCACACAATATAAATAATCCCCTGTCATACAATGAGAAATTAACTGGGTACATCACAGGAGAAGGACAAATAGGGAATTCCCATTGAATATGAAGATATAAGATTATGACATGGATAATATCATTTTATACCTGGGATATGATGTGAATGTCCTTCAAAAGTAGACCTAGGAGATGATGGGAAAACCAAAGTTAATTTGGTCACCTATTTAGTTGAGGTTAGAAAATCAACATAAAATTGTTCCAATTGAAAGGTTCTTAGGGGTGAATGTTAACATTGATGGAGTGAGAAGTATAGTTGATTTTGAATTAATCAAGATAACAGATGGCAGAAATACTTATCCAATGTTACTAGGAATTGTCTAGGATTTTTATAACCATACCTTGAATGATCTGAAGAAGATACAAATGGTCTTTGAAGCAGGATACTGGAAAGTTATTGCACCATTGGATCCCATAGAAGGGAGAAGATATGTATAATTGGAAAAGGGAAAAAAGATCTATAACCTTTATAATATGACTGCATGGATGGATGACTACGTGAACCCTACTACTGATGGTGCACTTATTTGGAGAAGTATTAGTTCTTGTGCATTGAATTCATAAGAAGAACTGGAGCATTAGAAACAAAGATTACATGAAGTATCGACAAGGAGATGCACTTATATTACCCGTGTGTTATGATGGATTGGAACTGAGGTATGTGATCCCCCAAAGTATGATGGACTAACAACCATAAAATATTTTATAAAGGAATTTGAATTGCACATAATAGATTAATAAAGACTATTATCTTTAGATGTCGCACTGAAAGTGAATTCTGCAATACGGTGGGCTACGCATAAGGACATAATAGAGGATTGGCAAGAATGAAAAAGATTGTTACAGGTCATATTTGGAGCATGAAAATAATATATTGCGTGGAATTTTATAGGGTTGAGTTGTCCTACAGAGCATGTTACATAGTGCATTGCGACATGGAGATCAATGATGAAGCAAGAATGGATGCACTTGTTTATACACACTCTAGATACGATTATGAAGAATTAGTATTTAGAACTCGAAGTGCATAGAGAGACAACAGATTGGGAAGAGTTGACTCACAACTTCAAGGTTACTTTCATTTTTGAAGATGTTGCCCCTTGAGTAGACATAGCTCTGCAGGTTATCAAGGAAAATATATTTGAATCAAAAGAATCGATAGAACTACTACCCGTATGTATCATGCTTAGATATTCTACGATGGTTTGATAAGTTTTGGAATTCTATAATGTCGCTAGACAAGACCAGGAGGATGAGGATATGAGACATTTACAAGTACCAAAAACTGAAGGATAACACATAGTAGAAGGTACAGAGCTTGAATCGGTCGTATATGCAAAGCCATTGAAAATGCACAAAGTGAATATTGGTACAGAGGATAAGTCCAAGCTTGTGAACATATGATATTACTAGAATGAAGAGACTATTGAAAATATTGCTGATTTACTGCATGAATACCAAGTTCTTTTTCCGGGTACATTCTTAGAAATGAAAGGGATTGATGGAGAGCTAGGAGAGATGAAGATCCATTTGAAGCTATATGTTAATCCTGTGAATTAGAGACCATATCGATTGAACCAAGTGTATAAGAAGAAGGTGAAAGAAAAGATAGACAGGATGTTGGAAGCAAGAATTATTGAACCCATCATAGAGTCATAGAGGATTAGTCCGATGGTGGTTCAGGATAAGAATACACGAGGAATTAGAATTTGTGTATATTTGAGAAAACTAAATGATGCTTTCTCACATGATCCATTTCCTACATTTACAAATGAAGTATTTGAGAATGTAGGAGGACATGGAGCCTACTCATTAATTGATGGATTTTCAGGGTATCATCAAATTAAGATTGCACAGGAAGATAGACATAAGACTACATTTGTGATAGAATGGGGATGTTACCAATACACAATTATTCCTATGGAATTCATTGTGCAAGGTATACACATAGCCACGTTGACATAAATTACTAATTCATGAATGATATAAAGAAGAATGTCAGAGCTGGTAGAACTAGAGGAAGATTGTTTTGTAACGGGATTCCATCAAAAAGTTAAAAAAGAGAATGAGAAATCCTGTCATGATAGACACATTAAACAAAATAAGTTCCAGATAAGAGACCTGGTTTTTCTCTATGGAAATAAGTTTTTGCAGCACCTTGGAAAGTTTCAAATGCACTGGTTAGTCCCATATGTGATAACATTTGTGATAGAGGCAGATGTTGTTCAATTAGAGAAACTTGATGGAGAAGTTGTGGAAGGATTGGTTAACGGTAATTGATTGAAAATGTATAGGGAAAACCATGCTTTCGTGCACAAGTATGAGCATGAAAAATGTGTACAATATTACTTGTATAATAGTAGTTGTATTATAGAAAGAAAAATAAAATAAGAAAATAAATAAAAGATTTTGAGGGAAGAGACAAAAGGTTGAATTCATGGATAAGGTATTGTTCAAACAATTAAACTAGTGAGGAGATAAACTAGAAAATGTCACAGAGATGTATAAAGAGGAAGGAATTGTGCGCATGAAGGAGGATTGAATTGCAACAAAGATTTGCACAGAGGATGGGAAAATCATTAAAGAACACACATGACAGGCAAGCATTAAAGAGAAAACATGACGACGAGGTAGTGGAGAAGTGTAGTCATAAATGAAAAATGACAAGAGGATTTTAAAAGACTAGAAATTATAGTGTATGATTTGCCTAAGGATATGAAGTTAATGAAGAGTTAGGGAAATAATCAAATGCAAATGAAAGTGGATTAGACTACAAATTTTGGTGCAAAGAAGAATGGAAACAACTAGAAACGGGATATAAAATAAGATGAGGGGTCAAAAGGAAAACGTTATTATTGTTCGAGCATTCAGAGAGACAAAAAGAGCTAAGTGAGTTTGACAGAGCCAAGCAAGTAAGTTGTAGATGTGATTTATTTTCATAGATAAATGGTACCACTAAAGACATGAGAAGCCTCATTAAAGTAGAAGAAACAATGCACCAGGAAGACATTGATACCTGTATTCAAGGAAACCTTGGGAGATTCAGTGCCAGGGCCACGATCGGTTAAATTTTCGAAGGATTATGTGCCACCCAAGAAACCAACAACGAAGCCGGTTAAACTACCAAAGGATTCAAAGTATGAACTTGTTGAACTAGAGATCCCACCGAGGGTAATCATTGAAGGAAATATGTTAGGTGCAGTAGGAAACAAGAAGTTTGTAGACCATGACTTGGAAGATGTAAAGAATTTTCCAGAGTTAGCACTAGATTAGTACATGTGCACAAAAATCAACCCAGATTCATAGGAAGTTATAGTAGAGCCACAGGAATGGGAAGCAAGGCTGGAGAAAATATGCATTTTTAATCTATTAGAGATTTCACATTTTCACAGTAGCATGGAGATAAATATATGTTTCAAACTATTGTTGATTTGCGTCCATAGAGGATTTTTATGGTTGGATAGGCTGGTGTTGATAGACACTCAACTCATTGCATGGATCACTTTACCATCAGTGGGGGAAGACCCACTGGCATTATTCATGAAACAATATAAGGAGAAATCCTTGGAAGATAAGATGAAGGATACGTATGACATGTTATCTCACAATCTATACTTGTCCAAATCCTAAGACTAGTAAAGGATATTGGCATAACTACATGATAACCTATCACTATCACCTTAATAGGAACTCCCCATGTTTTATGGATAGGTAAGGTATACCCTAGGGGATGCATCCCTGATAACCTAAAGGGATGGAAAGATAATGTTATGATCAAGTTTATCCCCCTTCTCATTGGTTTCCAAAGACACAAGGTCTATTTCTAAAAGAATGAGACAAAAGAAGAATAATTTGTGTACCTTCCTAGAGAAAGAGAAACATTGTTGGGTATGTGTTATATTCTTTGCATGTGTGTGTGTGGGTGCGTCAGATTCGACAATTACGTCTGTGTGTGTGTGTGGGTGGTATTTTCTATTTTTATCAGTTTTCTAAATTAATCTCGGATTAAGGGATTAGGGTTTTGGTATCTACGGAATACCTAAAAACATTGTATATATATTGTATGGTGAATGGTGAAATTAATACAATGAAGAGTTGAAAGGTTTTCTCCCGGTTAAGGGTTTTCGGTATAAATCTCTGTGTACTATGTGTATGAGCCATTGATTAATTTCTTCTTTGCTTAAGAATCTATATGCATTTCTTTACTTCATAGGTTTAAAACTTACAAACATAGCATATATATGGAAATTTCAAGTACAAAAATGATAGTAAAGCCTCAATAGACAATATAAAATGTAAATTTATGCTAGCTGATATAAAATTGTAGACTAAGTAAAATTTACAACAACAAATAATAATTTGTAACAATTGCAAGAAAACACTACAAAAATGCTTGAAAAGCCCGTGAAAACTTAGCATTTATTATGTAGAATGATTATTAATTATCACAAGAAAATTATGGTAGGTTGAGATAGCATTTAAAGTTAGTTATTCATCAAATTAATGTTAGTTATTATGGTTGTAGCAGTGTTTTACAACAACAACAATCAAATCAGTAAATTAGTCTAATCTAGGGTTAGAAAAGGTTAGTAAAAGGTTTAGGGAAAAGGATTTGAGACTTGTTTGGTCAGAATATTTCACAAGAGCAAATGGAAAAGTGCCTTTTGGTCTATGGAGTCACTAACAATAACAAAAACTTGGAGAAAATAACAATGATAATACTCTTCTAAGAAAACAAGAAGTGTGATCTTGAGAAGTATCACCTTAAGCCCTCAAAGATCCAAGCCCCAGAGACTAAATTCCGCTAGAGAGTAGGCACTTCTAGGCCCTAACAAATTTCTCCTTTCTTAGACTATTGAAATATATAATAGAAACAAGCCTATAGAATAGGACTTCTAAAGTGCTATCACTTTAGGGATTTAGAAGCCTTAATCTAGCCAATAGATTCTTGACAATAAGTGGCAAGATCAAGAAGGAAGAAATACCTTATGTTCCTTCTCCTAAGGTTTCTTAGAAAGAAATTTCATAATATTCAATATGAATAAGTAAAATTGACCATAAAGATTTAATGCATAAACAAATTGCAACATTTACTTACTTCACCAAGAATAATCAAGCATGAAAAACCCTAGTTTGGAGAGATTACCACCAAAATAGCCAAGAAGCATCAATAGAAAGCTTCTCCAAGCCTACCACATGAGAAAAATGACACCATCAACTCCAAAATAATCCAAATTTCAGCGAAAGTATGCCACTAGGGAGAAAATTTCAGTCCTCCCTCTTGTGAGAGGTGAGTTATGATGAAAAAATGAATTCAACTAACGACATTTATATGGGAAATCCTGGCTTATTAATCCAAAAGTTGTGTCTTTTCACAAAAGAGAGCCTACATGACAATTTTCTCTTAAAACTAAAAATCACATCAATTTCCACAAAATAAACTGTAAAGAGGGTGACTTCATCCTTCCTAGGGTGACGTTAGTCCTCCTCCATGAGACATTGAGGTCATTTAGTAGAGCATTGGGCCTCCAAAGGCCATCCTCAATGGCACATGTGCCAAAACTACGGTTGACTCGGGATCTTTTTGTCAGGTGACTTATTAAAGAATTGCATAAAATGAGCATAAACTAAAGTACACCATAAAGAAGGAAAAATTCAAAAGGAAAGAGACATAATCATGCAATATAAAAAAAACAACTTGATAATGAAGTTCGTCTCTGGTGGACTACATCTCCATGTCCTTCTCTCAAATGGGTAGGCCTTTTTATTAACTCCACAAAAGAATTGGGCAAAATACACAAGTATACCTCATTATGGAGTTAAGATACAAATTGTTTGCTCAAATCAGAAAAATAACATCACCACTGCATTCGTGGTGTCATTTTACCTAAAAATGATTATCTCCACGCCTTGATCTGAGTCTAACACTTTCAGGCCTAAGTAACACCTTTGCCTCAGTTTCTGTGCCACTGCCTCTACAATAAATGATTGAGAAATATCGAAATGCGCTCCCCTGTCTCGAAAAATGTGCCTAATCTGTACTGGCGTGCTCGGTCTGATCTCCTCTTTTTTGTTTCGAACACTGAAGAGACCCCCATTATATAACATATTGTGGACGGTTATGCAATTAAGATATTTGTTTGGTGGAGTGGTTAGTGGAGCTATATTAAGGCACTTAGTTGGTGGAGGTCCCGGGCTCGAATACCACCGGCCTCCCCTTTTGGAAAGTGGTTAAACCATATAGTGTAGTTTATGGCGGAAATTTACTGGAGTTAATTCAACATAGCTACTATATATAGCAGACAATTGCTAAACTTACATAACATGTGTTATATAGTTGGCACACTACTAGTTATGGAAGAATATGCCATATATATGGGAACCGCCACCATATTTGGCAGGGTTCTGATAATTTATATATTTAAAAAAAAAAAAATTGCTGAGCCTCCTTGTGCATTTCAGGGGTGCCACATGGTGCCCTCTGATTGGACCACGTGGCATCCGTTGATTGCCCCACCTGTATGCTAACGTCACCTCCATGTCACCTTTGTACTGGACACCTCCACGACACCTCCATACTGGACATGTGGTACCTTCTGGGTGGTGCCATGTGGCATGTGGTACTTTTTTACCGGTCCACATGGTGCCCTGAAAAGCCTATTGGCGGGTGACACGTGACAACCCCTGGTGTTGCCACATGGCATGCTGACATCATCATGACACATGTTGTACTCTGCGCTTTCCACGTAGGTTGTATGGATGATGATTCCATCCGTACTAATTTTGATGTCAGTAGTACGGATGTTGACTCATCCCTGTTGACTGGGCTAGTTTGACCAAAACTTTGACCACGAATATCTTTCGAACCGTAAATCTGTTTGGCAATTCGTTTGCGTCGTTAGAAATCTTGTGATGCACTCTTCACGATCATTCCATTTTCACTGAGTTTTTTGGAACATTTAAATTTTTCCCTTTCTTTGTCTACTGAAGCCATTATGAGCGTTCTGAGTTGCTTCTGCGAGTTATGAGTTGTTCTTATCATTCTCTGGATCATTTTTGGATCACGCCTTCGCACTAAGAGATTTTTGGACCACCAAAAGCTTTCATCAATCAACTGGTAAGTGAGGGGATTTCTCCCTCACTCTTTCCTTCTCGATCTGCCATGCCTTGTTGGATTGTGTACCCTTTAGGCGTACTCGAAGAAAATTAATTCCATTCCTGCCTGAAGTCCTCAGTCTTTGATCTAAGATGACATCTTCCTCCATCTTCTCCTTGACTGCTTGGCTGATCTACTGAATCCCCTGAATGAACTTGCGGGCTGCATCTCTCTCCCTAACATCTTTCCCATACAACAAGTCCAAGTGGATCTTAGGTAAATACCCAATACAAGTCTCAACTAGGGAATCCTGAGTGAAATAATACATGAATTGATTATACATAAACTGGACATACAGTAACTGACCATCCCATGACCTAGGATGTTGGTTGCAATATCCTTGAAGAAACTGGACCACCATATTGTTTACTACCTCTGTTCTCCTATTAGCTTGTGGATGGAAAGAAATGCTCCTCCCCATCACGGTTTCCATGAGATGCCACAAATTTTTCCAATATTCTCCTAACAATCGAGACTCTCGACCAGAGATAATGAACATGGACAACCCAAAATGGACCCTTACATACTAGGATAAAAAAAGACCAACCTGCTTGTCACACATCCTATCCATTGCTATAACTAAGTAGACATGACTCATACTAGACATGGGTAATCCCCTTACAAAATCCATGGAAATGTTTTCCCAAGGATAAGAGGAAATAGGAAGTGGTGTGTACAGCCCTGGACTTTCAATAGTGGGCTTACAAAAGTACAACACGGATTCCTTTACAATAGCGGTTACAAATATTTTCCTTCGAGAAAAATGCCACCCTTGTAAATACATTACATTCCCAAATTCCCAAGTACAAATGAAACAAAATATTCTTCAGTTACATGCACTTCCTTGTAGGAAGGAAAGCGAGGTTTACTCAAAAGGTGAAGTAAGTTGTCCTGCAAACAAAACTTATTCACCTATAAACCCTAGAAGATACCACATACATATTTGAATATTTCATCAATAGTATCCCATCCATCATTATTGATATGAGCTAAGGAAACATTCTTCAAAATAATAGATGTAACATTAGGAGATCCAAAAATCATGTTTTTCCTTATGACATTGGTACTAGCATTGATCTCAAACTTTTATGGCTATTGAAGGTCAGGTAAGGAGAGCATTGGCACAATGTCGATCTTTGAAGTGTTAAAGGTATTCTGCTAGTTACCTTCCCACTGAAAGACCTGTCTCATCTCAAGTAATTCATTCTTATGTAAAGGATCAAGAAAATTAACAACATCAGACCTATCATGGCATTCCCCCTTTACAATCATGAGTACAAGATTCTTGTTAGTGTTTATAATTCTTTTTACTTGGCTTGAACTAACAAGTGTTGATTTGTCCTTTATGCTGTGAGCTTTAATAATGTATCCCACTCCATCTTTTGCAAGATGGTATTTGTTTTCCTTTCAAAATAAGATAGTCTTTCTATCATACATATAGGTACTCCCTATTACAATACCACATACATCCAAAAGAACCACATCTAGATCCACTTCATCTATCATCTTAGAAGAAATAGAAAACCTCAACCTACACTGCTTAGTGACATTTAACATTTATTTATCATATACCCAACTGAGAGGGTAAGGTTTATGGTGAGGTCTTGTGGTTAGTCCCAATTTCTTAACAAGTTTCTCTGATATTAAATTGAATTGGGAACCCATATCAAATAATGTGTTTATCTTCGTATGTTTCGATACAACTCTTATGTGGAATAGTGAACTTCTCCTTTTATCAGCATCATGTGATTCATTTAAATAAATTGAACATGCATAAAAGGAATCTTTTCCTTGCATCCTAGTTGTTGCGATCCTTTCTTCATCACCTGAATCAGATCCAAGATCATGTTTCACTGTAGAAATGGTCTTTGGATTCCCCTTGCCTCCAAACTGATTTGGCCTTAACTCTGGATGTAGTTTCCAACAATGTTCGCTATCATGACCAATTTTCTCGCAATGGATGCAAGAGGGTTTTCCTTCTTCATTATTTGTTGCAAATTTCCTCTTGTCCTTCCCATTTCCTTTTCCATTGAAATGGTTTCTAGAGTGCTTGAATGGGTTTTCCTCCTGTCCATTATTAGCCCTGTTTTCAAGGTGAGGGGTTTGCACACAAAGTTCGTCAAGACTGGTGGGGTTAAACAATAGTAAAGTATGACGAATATAACTGTGAAGTGTGCCAATACACTTCATTAACGTTACATAGGAATCTAAAGGAATGTTTAGTGCAAGTGATTTCTTCCTAAATGCCTTTGTGAAACTTTGTACAATTTGACCTTTACTTTGCCTCAAAGTTTTCCATTCCATCATTGCTTTATGTAAATACCCTAATGGATAGAACTGCTTCCTTATCTATGTTTTAAATTATGACCACAAGGAAAGAAGATTACAACACTTACTTATGTCATGTATCTTTCTCTCCCACCATACGAGAGTGGTGCCTTCCAACCGAAGAGAATCCAGTTGCACATTAACTTCCTCTTCATCAATATCATGAACAAGAAAATATACCTCAACCCGTCGGATCCAATTATCTAGTTTTTAAGGATTAACATCTCCATTAAAAATAGGTAAAGAAAACTTTACATCAAGTTGTAATAATGGTTTCTTAAAAGAGGTTTTATGGCTAGAATGATGAGAGTGATGAGAATTCTTAGAGGAAGAAGAACTAGAACTTGAAGGTGAATATGGAGGCTCAGGAGGATCTCCTCTAGCTCTTTGGTTTACCGAAGCATCATCATCTAAATATGATTCATTTTTCTTCCCCTTCTTATTCATCATATTCTCGTAATCTCCATACATTCGTTCAACCATTTCTGACATGCGATAAAAGACCATGTGAAAGTTTTTCTCTTGTTCATCATGCTTATCCACTTGTGCCATATTCTTCCTTCAGGATGCACAAGCAACTTTGGGATTGAACATCTTAGGAGTTCCTTCACCCTACTTATTATTGGCCCTAGTAAGAATTCATACTCAACAATTCAAGTCAAATATGACTTCTCTGATACCAACATGATCAGAGATGTTTTTGTCGGGTGAATTTTAAAGAATTGCATAAAATGAGCATAAACTAAAGTACACCATAAAGAAGGAAAAACTCAAAAGGAAAGAGACATAAGAATGAAATATGAATACAAATAAATTTATAATGAAGCTCGTCCCTGGTGGACTACGTATCCAGGTCCTGCTCTCAAATGGGTAGGTCTTTTTATTAACTCCATAAAATAATTGGGAAAAATACATAAGTATAACTAATTCTGGAGTTAATCTACATAATCTTTGCTTAGATAAGAAAACTAACATCACCACTGCATTCGTGGCTTCATTTTACCTAAAATTGACTGTCTCCATGCCTTGATACGAGTCTGACACTTTTAGGCCCAAGAGACACCTCTGCCTCGGTTTTTGTGCCACTGCCTTTGTAATAAATGACTGATAAATATCAAAATGATTTCCCTTGTGTCGAAAAATGTGTCGAATCCATATGAGTGCGCTCGGTCTGATCTCCTATGTTCTGTCCCGAACATTGGCGAGACCCCCGTTATATAACATATTGTAGGCGTTTATGCAATTAAGAAGTTTATTTGGCGGAGTGGTCAGTGGAATTATATTAAGGCACTTAGTTGGCGAAGGTTGTGGGTTCGAATCCCACAGGCCTCCCATTTTGGAAAGTGGTTAAACCATATAGAAGAGGTTCTTGCAGTGGTTTGGTAGATTTAATTCAGCGGAGATACTATATATAGCGGAAAGTTGCTAAAATGGCAGAACATGTGTTATATAGTTGGTGCGCTACTAATTATGGAAAAATATGCCATATATATCGGAACCACTGCCATATTTGTTGGGGTTATGATATTTTGTATTTTTTTTTTAAATTTGCTTGCTGAGCCTCCTTGTGAATTTTGGGGGTGTCACATGGTGCCCTTCGATTGGGCCACGTGGCATCCGTTGATTGCCCCACATGTATGTTGATGTCACCTCCACGTCACCAATGTACTGGACACCTCCACATCACCTTCGTACTCGACACATGGTGCCTTCTGGGTGGTGCCACGTGGCACTTTTTACCGATCCACATGGCGCCCTGAAAATCCTATCGGTGGGTGACACATGGTAGCCCATGGTGTTGCCACATGGCATGTTGATGTCATCATGACACATGTCATTCTCTACACTTTCCATATAGTTTGTATGAATGATGATGTCATTCGTACTGATGCTGACATCAACAATACACATGTTGACTCATCCCTGCTCACTGAGCTAGTTTGACCAAAAATTTGACCACAAATATCTTTTGATCCGTAACCCTGTATGACGAGCCATTTTCTTCATTATAAATCTTGCGACGCGATATTTGCGATCATGGCATTTTCAATGAGTTTTGGGAACTTTTAATTTTTACCCATTCTCTGTTTGCTGAAGCCATTCTGAGCATTCTGAGTTGCTTCTGCGAGTTCGGAGTTGTTCTTAGCCTTCTCTAGATCCTTTTTGGATCAGCAGTCCAACATCTTTAGGTGTCAAACCTTATCCATGGTTGACTTCATGGGATACTAGGGTGACATCCAAGGCCTCCAAATGCTAACGTCTAGGTGGGGAAGGGTGGAAACTCATCCTCCAGGCCTACCAGAGTGCCTCCAAAGGAAACATCCTCTTCCTTCACTGTGAAAATTAGTCATCATGATATTGCCCCAAGTCCAGGGTCTCTCCATCCATCCTTAGGCTTCAAGACCTCATGAAGTTCTGAACTGATCATCTCCTCATGAATACGAGTCCACCAGGCAAGGTACTACAAAGGAAAAAAGATACACCCTCCAAGAATTCATGAATCACAAATATCATAACAAGTAAGCCACATATAGTAATCAAACCACCCAAACATGTGCCTCAAACCCCATTTTCAAACTAAACAAATGCTCAAATACTTTATACAATTTGTCAAATTTAGGTGTGGGAGAGGTCTCAAGGCATCCTATTGGGCCAATCATTCCTTGGGTCCAAGCTATTTACCAAGTGGAACCTATCTAAGTCACATGTGCATGTGAAGTGGAGTGGGGTGAAATTTTGGGCATGGGGTTCATGAGATAAAAGGGTTTGTATTGTCTTATTTATGGGTTCCTTTGTAGAGGGTGAGATGCCTTTCATACGTAATGCAATATTTTTCTAGGCCCATCTATTGCCCTTAATTTATTAAATTCTAAACAATGTGTAATCCCCAATATAAATCAAGGGTGGGGGAAGTACCGCAGTGTCACTTGAAATAGGAGGTCCACAAAGTGCCATATGGGTAACCATCAAAGTGTTATAATGCAATTGTGTTAGTATTTCATTCAAGTGGGATATTTATTATGTGTTTGATCTTTTGTAGGTACTTAATTATTTTAAGAGAACTGGTTCATCATTCTCAAGACCTCTTTGGGAGAGCATATAGAAAGTTTATATTTTAGGATTTCATCTTTTACCAACTACTTTTCCCATTTGGGCCTTTAGCCCCTTCTTCCCATGAAATAAGGTACAATCCCTTCTCGGGTCAATACACCAAAAACTCCCAAAAGATAAGAAGATGACATGTAAGAAGTGTGGAAGGTGATAAGTATGATAGGGAACATACGATGGCTCTTCAAGGAACCCCCCAGTATCACCCTATTCATGAGGGTGACCAACTTACTAGGATAACATGACACCCACCAGGGTTAAATAAGGAAAATAGTATAAATTCCAAGAAATCATTATGTAATCAAGAAAGATTCTTTGCAACATGTTCAAATGATTCAAATATTAAAGTGACACTTACCATGATACCCATACTCATTACCTCATGGAGAAAGACCCATTTCCCTCTAGGACTAGGCTGGTGTGGCGGATGCTACTGGTTTTGTTGACGTGTAGAATGAATCATGGAAATAAGGGACCCTCCAGGGCTATGCTCTATCTATCTGACTCTCGGTACTCCATGTGTGAAACCTGTGGGCCTCGAGACATGATCACCTTAGTTACCCCTAGGTTGGGGGTAATATTTGTCTCCTACTCGAGGAAATGTGTTGATCGTAGAGTGCATGCTAATATCAACATATCTAGTATGAGTTATGTCGTACACACTCAAGAAAATGCATTAGATTATCTAGGGTGGTACTATCACCCTTTGTCCATATGAATAAAATCAAAATGAAAAAGGAAAATGTTCAAAAGAAAATATCTCTAATCTAATAATCATGATCAAATGAAACAAAGCAAGATAAAAATTCAACTACACTAATATGATATGCACGGTATATACAATGGATGCAAATCCCTACCTACCTATACTTACCTACTAATTGAATGCTAGGTATAATCATATAACCAGTGAAAACATCCTAGAAATATATCGTAATACCTACCTTTGTTCTTCCTCCTAAACCAAAACAATGACAAGTCAAGAACATGAGTTAGAACATGCATCATATCATAGGAAATTGTAAAATCTAACTCATGGAGGTGGGAGGGAGGGACAAAATCATGCCAAGTCATATTTCCAGAAAAGTGCTCGATCCATCTCTGAAAAGGTTCATGAAAGTTTGAAGACTCGAGAGGTTGACTCAAAGAGTCTAAAGGTTGGCTACCTCGTACTTCATCACTTCCTAATATCAGAGAAGGGATGAACAAAAACCTAGAGGATTACTGATCCAGGGGATCAAATTGTGCTAAAAAATCAAAGTACTCAAAATCACTTCAAAATAGACATCTGCGTAGGCCTCGTTGTTTGTAAGGTAGCTAGAGAGGTAGTGGGGGGCCCAGAGGGCCCATAGTTATAATAGTGGAGGTCATTCAATGTAAGGTGGACTAGGTCCACTATATTATTAAATAAGGCCCACTATGGTAGTTAGATATAATAACTGGGTAATTAGATATAATAAATGTAAGAG
>JZKD02S2186896.1:56474-76225 GCA_000966675.3 Picea glauca
TCAAACCGTGAGGATTTATGTGATGTTACACATACCACTAGAAATGAAATGACATTTACTATCCATATATAATAGTATTACCTGAAAATATATAAAAAATTATACCATTATCCATCAAACAAACTTGGGTCCATTACCCAAACCTGGGTTCGCCAACTTCTTATGGCCATAACTCTCCAACCGTGAGAAGTTATGTGACGTTCCACATACCACCAAAAATGAAATGACAATAAATATCCATCTAGGATAGTTTCACTGAAAAATTCACTAAACATCATCTCATTATCCCACAAATAATCATGGGTTCTCTAACCGTACTTCTACGATAACTCAATCCACAAAGTGTCTTCCTGTGAGGGCTTTCACCATAAGGGGACCACTTTCAAGTTAATCCTTTGTGATATTGGGATTTATTCAAGGGTTTACATCAATGAAAACCAACCTTAATCAACAATCCACCCCTTTGGCATTAATGGAAATACTCTGATGCAAAACTGAAATTATGTCATGTAATACTGAAGTCATATCACTCATGCTCCCCCTGGAAACATGCATATGTCCTCTACATCTCTTTGACCATTTCTCCCCCTGGAACCATGCATCTTTCCTCTGCATATGATGAATCTCTCCCCCTTTTTCATCAATGGAAAAAGGTATTTTTCCATCCGGGGATGCTCCCCTTGACTGAATTGTCCTCTTTATGGTGCTTCCTCATGTACATCTAAGACATATAAGAGAAGCATTCAAAAGAATTCATTTTGGAGAAGAAATAACTTCAAGTCTCTGGTGAAGATACTCAAAGTATTCCTGTGGAAGTAGTTTTTTAAAGATGTCTGCCACTTGTTCTTTTGTACCCACATACTCAACTCCGATGTTCTTTTTTCCAACCTTCTCTCGTAAAAAGTGATACTTGATTGGAATGTGCTTCGTATTGAAGTGCATCACCAGGTTCTTTGAGATACTGATGGTGCTTGTATTATCAAAATATATTAGAATGGGCTCATCATACTCAACTTTTATATCTGTCAGAGTTTGTTTCATCCAAAGAACTTGTATACAACATGATGCAGCTGAAATATACTCTTCCTCGACTATAGATAAAGATATTGATGATTGTTTCTTTCTTAGACATGATACTAAAAACTCACCCAAGTAGAATTCTACTCCACTGGTGCTTCGTCGTTCATCAATACAAATTGCCCAATATGCATCTGTGTAGGCAATAAGTGATAGATCCTTTCCTTTTGGATACCATAATCCAAACTCTTTTGTTACTTTGAGATATCTGAAAATCCTCTTCACTGCTAATACATGTGATTCCTTTGGTGCTACTTGAAATCGTGCCACCTGTACAACTTTTTGTATTACATCTGGTCAAGATGATGTCACATATAGTAGGTTGTCAATCATTGACCTGTATTGCCTCTGATCTATAGACTTTGAATCATCATCTTTGCTCAAATTGCAATTGGTTTGTCTGGGAATGATAATTGGTTTGAAATCTTCCATTCTGACCCTCTTTAGCATTTATATGATATACTTGGTTTGAGAAATAAAAATTCCTTGTTTTCTTTGACGTATTTGAAGTCCCAGAAAGAAGGATAGTTCTCCAAGTAACAACATTTCAAATTCATTCCGCATATCCTTTGCAAATTTCTGGCTTAACCTATGATCATCACTACCAAAAATAATATCATCAACATAAACTTCAATTAATAAAATATTACCTTGACTTACCTTGATGTAGAGGTTGTTGTCTGTACTTCCTTTTCCGAACCCTGCCTGTTGTAGATACTTATCCAGTCTAGAGTACCATGCTTTAGGAGCTTGTTTTAGACCATACAAGGCCTTCTTTAATTTACACACATAATCTGCATTCTATGACAACTGAAATCCTTCTGGTTGTTCAATGTAGACTTCTTCTTCGAGTTCCCCATTCAGAAAATTTGATTTTACATCCATCTGATACACTTTAATATTTTTGGAGCATGCATAAGATAAAAGAAAACAAATTGCTTCCATTATGGCAACCAGGGAAAATGTATCTTCAAATTCGATTCCTTCAATCTATGCATATACTTTACATACTAATATAGCTTTGTTTCTTGTAACCTGTCCATGTTTATTAAATTTATTCCTAAAAACCCATTTTGTGTTGATCACATTCTTATTCTTTGTTCTTAGAACCAATTCCCAAGTGTCATTTTTCTCTATTTGATCCAATTCTTCATCCATGGCCTTATTCCAAAATTCATCATTGTTGGATTCCTCAAAATAGTTTGATTCAATTATAGATAAGAGTGCTAGGTGTGTTTGTTTTGGTGAACATATTATTCTTCTAGTCTCAAGTCCTGCATCTTTGTTTCCGATAATCTGATTTGAAGGATGATTCTTCTGTACTCATCTACTAGGTGTCTTTGGAGATACTTGTTGAAATTTCTCTTATGTTTCTATCATATTCTCTTCATCTTCCTCTTCTCCTTCTTTTTCATCTTCTGCTTCTTCTTCAGAAGACTGTTCAATTGATTCATTTTCTTCTTCCTTTGATTCTGGTCTACCTGTTTCATTAGTTGTTACGTTAATGCTTTCCAAAACTTTGTTCAATCTCAGATTGTAACACTTGTATGCTTTCCTTGTACTTGAGTAACCAACAAGTACTCCTTTGTCCATACGAGAGTCAAACTTTTCCATTCTACCATCTTCTCTTTTGATGTAGCATTTGCTTCCAAAAAATCTGAAGTGCTTCACATTTGCTGGTCTTCCTTTCCATAGCTTGTAGGAAGTTTTGTCGGTGTTTTTTCTGAGCATTACTATGTTTTGAATGTGAACTGTTGTATGCACTACTTGTGTCCAAAACATATCTGTCAATTTGGAATCCATTATCATTGTTCGAGCCATTTCCTGTACTGTCCTGTTCTTTCTTTCAACAACTCCATTCTATTGAGGTGTCCTAGAAACAGATAATTTCCTTTTTATTCCATGATTGCGGAAATAGTCCATAATTTCCTTTGAAGTGAAATCTCCTCCATTATCAGATCTCAAGCATTTGATTTTTGAATCCATTTCATTTTCAACCATTTCCTTGTAGATCTTAAAGTTTTCAAAAGCTTCTAACTTATTCTTGAGAAATCAAATTGTAATCATTCTTGTATAATCATCAACTAATAACATAAAACATTTCTCACCTTTTAAACCCTTTGTTTTATTTGGTCCAACTAGATCAGTCTGCACAATTTCCAGTGGTCTTGTCATTGAATAGTCCTTTGATTTGAACCTAGTATTTGTTTTATTTCCTTGTTGACAATGCTTCCATAAAGTGTTGGTTGGTTTCGTGATCTAGGGAATTTCTCTGACTGCTTCTCTTTTGCTGACTTTGGCAAGGTTATAAAAATGTATGTGACCCATTATTCTATTCCATAGCCAACCTTCATCTTCCTTTCCTAGACAACACTTTTCATTTCCAATTTCACTTAACAAATATATGTTGATTGAAGTTCTTGTAGCTGTAGAAATCAATTTTCCTGAACCTTCTTTTGTTATCTCTCACTTTTGTGAATCGAAAGTAGCTTTATGACCTTGGTCACACATTTGACTCACACTTAGAAGATTATGTTTCATATCTTCTACTAGTAGAACATTTTTTGCCTTTGTATTCTTGTTCCCAATTTTGACTGTGCCTTTTCCAATGGTTTTAGCTGAATCATCATTTCTGAAGGAGATTGATCCATAGTTTTCCTTTCTTAATGTAAGAAACCTATATCTATCACCTGTCATGTGTTTTGAACAACCACTATCAACATACCAACCATGTTTCTTCTTCTTATCTTGTAGAGCGAGTGTGCATTCTTCATTTTTATAATGATTCTTCTTTATTATCCATGTCCTTTTCTGAGGTTCTTGTATGTGATTGTTGTTATTCTATTATGGTTCTCTAGGAGGGATTGTCATTCTACAATCTTTGGCCATGTGTCCAAAATTGTTACATTAATAACATTCCACTTCAGTGCTCAAAGATTCAAACATGTTGTAACTACTTCTCTATGTTTCACTAGGCCTTCTTGGATAACCCTTTTGTGTATGACTTTCAAAGTTGTTTATGTTCCTGTTGTTATCTCTGCAATTCACAACTTTATGTACAAAATTATTACATGCATAACATAAATAAAAAAATATAGTTTGATACCTAGGAGTTGAAGATCTTCTAAAAGGAGGTGCTCTTATGAATCCTTCTTCTTCTTGAGGCCTTTCTGTCTGTTGTTGATTCTAAAATCTGAATCTTCTCGGTGGAGGAGTGTCCCTGTAATCTTCCCTGTATATCTTCCTATCCCCTTTGATTGTTTTTGCATAGATTTTTGGATATGTTTATTGCTCTATTGTTTTGGATCTTGATCCCTTTTTTGTCTGATTCTATCCAAGTACGGATTTGTGAAGATCATATTTTTGACTGCTGATAATTTCATCCAAAAATTTTGAGCTATTCTACATATTTTTCTTTTGAATATCCTTTCTTAATGTGACAATCTCTGCTTCCAAATTTCCAATGTTCCTATCCTTTTCTTCTAGCTATTCTTCGAGTGCTTCTTCAATTCTTTTACCTTATTTTATTTGAACCTTCAAATTTGTGATCATTTGTTCTAGTTCTTGAGTATCTTATTTCTTGTCTAGTTCCTCTTGTATTTTCTTTTTTTTCTTCTTTTCTCTTTTGATAACTTCTATGGCACGCATCAATTCTTCTCGGTAGTCAACTTCTGCCTCTTCAATTTCTTCTTTGACTTCTTCATATTATTCTTTGGCTTCTTCATATTCTTCTTTGGAGTCTTCTTTATCATATTCTTCTACTACCATGAATATAACTCTTCCTGTCTCACTATCATTGACTTCATCTTCATCTGATGATGAGATGTCTTCTTTGGTGCATAAGCTTTTCTTGAAATTTTTCTTTGTAGTTCTTTTGCCTTTATATGATTGTTTTCATTTTGAGTAACCTTCATCATTTCTCTTTTTATTATGAGGACATTTGTTAGAAAAATGACCAATACCATCACAATTAAAACAAATTAAAGGAAGCCTACCTCTATACCTACCATCAGTTCCCTTGTTCATTCTTTTGATGAAGTTGGCCACTTCTTCATCATCTTCTGAGACGTCACTATTTCTGCTATGTTCTTCTTGTTGCTTTTTCTTTTTCTTTGATATTTTGGATTCTTTGAAGGCTGCTTCTTTTACATCTGGATTTTCTTGTTCAGTCCTCATTTCATATGCTGTGAAGATTCCATGCAGTTCGTCCATGCTTATTGATTTTAGATCTAATCTTTCTTCTAGTGTTGATATCTTAGGGTCAAATCTCATAGGAAGAGATCTTAGTACATTTTAAACAATTACAGATTCTTCGATTTCTTATCAAAATCCTATCATTGCATTCACTATTTCATCTAATCATAAGAAGTAGGTTTCAATGTTCTCATCTTCCTTCATCTTTCATTTCTCAAACTGACCTCTCTAATTTTGAATCTTTGTTGCTTCGACTTTTGAATCTCCTTCATAAATATTTTGAAGCTTGTACCAAATGTCTTTAGCAGATTTACAATGTGCAAATTTGGTGAATATTGTTTCACTAAGACCATCCAAAAGTGAATTTGTGGCCTTGGAATTATTCTGACCGAGTTTCACTAATTTGTCATTTGTTGGTGGAACTGTTGGTGCTGTGTATCCATCTACAATTGATTCCCAAATTTCAAATCCCTGTGCCTGTATATATGTATTCATCCTTATGCTCCAAAAAGAATGCTTCTATCCATCAAATTGTGGTATTCCAATTTTATACAAGTTGTTTCTCTTCATGATCTACCTTTCAGTGGTTAAACTGATTTCTGAAGGAACCTGTTCTGATACCAATTGTTGGATTACTGAGAGGGGGGGTGAATCAGTAATAGGTAAATTATAATCCTTTTTAACCAAATAATAAATGTAGAATTATCATCCAATAATGAACAATTAACAAATGAACAATCATACACATACATAGTACACCAATGTTTTACATGGAAACCCAAAGCGGGAGAAAACCACATATTGTTTTTTCTTATATGTCTTGAAGAATTACATTCATTGGAAGCACCAACTTCCTGTTTTTTCTAGACACAACTGGAAGGAGGCTCCAACCTCCTAGTTTCTTAGGCTACAACCCGAGGTAATATCCAACTCCCCAACTCTCTGGCTACAACCCCTATGTTCTCCGGCTACAACCGGAAAGTGGCTACAACCACCTGTCCTTGCCCCACCCAACCACCTGGAAGTAGAAGTAGAATGATGGAACCACTGTCACACTATCACTGTGAGATATACCATTGTAAACCTATACAAATAAACTGGAACCATGCATCAACCTGTACCTCAACCTATAATCAACCTGTACCATAAACAAGTGCATCAACCATGCACCAACCTGTACCAAACAGCCTGCAATCAACTTGTACCATAAACAAGTGCATCCAACCATGTACCAAGTATGTACCAATCATGTTTCACCTACTCATAAACTATGACTCATCAATATGTGCCAACATCATCAACTATACACCTCATGTATGTGCCAACTCATCAACTACTTGTCTCAACCATGTACCCAACATGTACCTTAACAAAAATACCTCATCAATTTAATCATCCAAATGTGATTTGTAAATATGTAATAGACATGGTGTATATGATCACACACTTTCAAACCTTCCTTAACTTTAACAACAAGAGATTAGCATTTTCATCAAACTTTTCTTTAGTCTCACATGACTAGTTTTGGATTAGTCAACAACCCTAACTTGAAATAGTCATAACTATGTACATGTAATGAATAAATATATGAAACTGATAAAAATGTTCTTCAATGTATTTTATGCAATTCTTCCAGGTTTCACTACTTGAAACCTCTCAGAAAAGGAGTTATAGCAAAAATGGCATACCTTGTTGAATTCTAGCTTATTCTAGAGAGTGATCTTGTAGAGCGTGCCTTACATGAAATATTTGTTGAATCGATATGAAAATGTTACAAAGAATGCTATATAATGTACTCTAACAAAAAAAATTTGTATTACTAAATTTGGATTTGTTATGAAGAAGTTATGAAATTTTTCCTGAAACACCTGTTATAGACTAGTTTTAGGACTAGCCACAAACCCTATTTTCCACGGAGTGTAACTCCCATAATACAACGACCTAAAAGATGATTTTTTTTATCATAGATACTTGGATATGGTTCCTCAATGGAATATAAATTTCATGGTCTAAATTATTCTATAAAAAAAGGTATTGTGAAAATGGTGAGATGACGTGTAAATAACATACCTTAGAAAACATCATCAAAAGAATTTATCCTCCCTTGAATTCCAACCTTCTTTTCTTCACCTTCCTTATGAAATTCAGATTAGATATCCTTTGGTTACCTCAGACACCTATATATATTCAATATTCTCAAGTGTGATCTAAAATGAGAGAGCCTTGCCTCTTATTTATATTCTCCAAGTAGCTTCGTTAAAATCATCTTCTAGGTCACTTTGCCCACTTTCGTTATTTTAGGGTTAACCCACTTCTAATTTCTCCATTAAATTTATTATTTCAATAAATTATTTTGTATTTAGTTTGAATTATAGTACACTCATCACTTCACTTTATTATTTACCTTCTAAAATATCTTAAACCACTTTGACTACTTTGACCTTTTGGGGCGTCTAGATGACATATGAGGGTTCTCCAACTTCGTAAGGCCATAACTCTCAAACCGTGAGGAGTTAAGTGATGGTCCACATACCACCAAAAATAAAATGACATGTAATACCCATATAGAATAGTATTACCTAAAAATATATCAAAACGCATACCATTATCCATTAAACAAACTTCGGTCCATTACCCAAACCTTGGTTCTCCAACGTCTTATGGCCATAACTCTCTAACCATGAGGAGTTATGTGACGTTCCACATACCAACAGAAATGGAATGACAAGAAATATCCATATAGGATATTTTCACTAACAAATTCACTGACCTTCATCTCATTATTCCACAAATAAGCATGGGTTCTCTAACCATACTTCTAGGATAACTCAATCCGTGAAGCGTCTTCCCATGAGGGATTTCACCATAAGGGGACCACTTTGGAGTTCATCCTTTGTTCTATTAGGATTTCATCAAGGGTTGAAATCAATGAAAACCAACCTTAATCAACTTTATCCCCTTCTTCCCATGAAATAAGGTACAATCCCTTCTCAGGTAAGTACACCCGAAAATCCCAAAAGATAAGGAGACAACATGGAAGAAGTGTGGAAAATGATAAGTATGATAGGGAATGGATGATGAATCTTCAAGGAACCACCTAGTAGAACCATATTCTTGAGGGTGACCAACCAACTAGGATAACATGACACCCACCAGGGTTAAATAAGGAAAAGAGTAAAAATTCTAAGCACATGTTTTGTATTTCTGTTCTAAGACTTTTGCGACCATTATTTTGATCAGAAAGTTATTTCGGATTCATCGCATAGGTTTTTGATTTTCGACGTTTCAGACCAAACTAGTGTGGTCCATCATCAGGAAAGTGTTTATGAGAAATCAAGGAAAAAGGATATAACAGGTATATAAATACTTGAAAAGTTTTTATAAGGAGCCGACTTACTGAAAATCAAATCAAGAATTATAAAATTTTAAGAAATTATAATTGTTTGTAATCAAGAAATATTATTTGCAACATGTTAAATGCTTCAAATATTAGCGTGACACTTACCATGATACCCAGACTCATTACCTCATGGAGAAAGACCCATTTCCCTCTGAGACCAGGCCAGTGTGGTGGAAGTTACTACTGCTGGTGATGTGTAGAATTCATAATGGAAAGAAGGGGCCCTTCAGGGCTATGCTCTGTCCATATGGCTCTCGGTAATCCATGTATGAAACCCGTGGGCCTCAAGACATGATCTCCTTAGTTACCCCTAGGTTGGGGTTAACATGACACACATAGAGGAGTGTGCAAGTTGGATGTTGCAAGTATTAATGATGATATTTTTAGGTTTGTGATGCATGTGTTGGCTTGTACCTTTTTGAGTAAATCTTGCAAAGATAAAGTACCAATAGGTGCAATAGAAACAACTGAGAAGTGCATCACAGTAGTACAAATGAACTGGGCATCGTTCATGGTAACCCAATTCTTGATGGATTGCAGTGAGGAAAAAGATAAAGGAACATAATTCCATTATGCATGGCTATTGATATTGATTACATTAGTGGCTTGGAATGAGCCAAAAGAAACTCAATTTCTGGGAGTTGTGAAGAAACCATGTTTGGCAACAAGATATGTGAACTTGTGACATACTGCACACAAGGATAATAAAATCACTTTATATGTTTACAAGGATATAATTTGGCAGAGCATTCATGATACACCAAGCATACTACCGTAGGTAGTGGAATAATACAAGGTGATTGCATGTTTTAAAGAGGGAAGACACCATATGTATATCCAAGCCAAGAGGTACCTAGATCAATAGTGACTGACGACCAAATACAGGTTGACAAGAGATGAGGTTGGAAAGATGATAGAAGACTAGGAGGAAGAATGGAAAACCCCAGTACCAGAAATGGAGCAGCCAGAAACACAACCACTAGAGAATGATCCAGAAGAAGAAGAAGAAGAAGAACATGAAGGACAAGGGAATTGCGCAGGAGACTCACAGAAAACAATACCGCACCCTAGAGAGAAGAGGAAAGAAAATGATAAGGGGAAATCAATACAACAATGCAAGAAGAGGAATGAATTCAAGGAAGTGGCCACCCATTCCTTGAGAGAATATGACCTAGAGAAAATAGGAGATCAATTAAAGGAACTGACAGACAAAGAGTTTCAACACACAATGCATAAACAAGAGGAGATACACACATATGTTTAGGATTAGATAGCTTCATTGTGTCAAATTTTAGAAGAAGCCAAGATAGAACTGGAAAAAAGGAAAGAGGAAGAAAATATGGAGAGTAAAACATATATGACAGAAGTAACACCAATGACCTCTCACCCATCAGAAGTATCAATAGAGTGACAAATGATAAAAATATCACCAGGGGATATAGATTTCCCCTCAACAGAGATGTAGCAGAAAGCACAAGAATTAAGTCATATTGACTTACTCATGTCACAATTGTCAATTAATATATTAAAGGGTTTGCAAACAAGTGTTACAAAGGAGATAAATTTGTGTGTAGAGTCGACAATGTGGAGTTGAACAAAGTGACAAAAGATAAGAAAACATTGTAGATAGAATACAACAAATTTAAGATGGAACGGGATGAGGCTGAACAAAAAGTAGAAATGATACAACATGCAATCCATAAGGTTTATAGAAACATTCCAGAGTTCCCGATGGAATTATATTCTCCATTAGAAGAGAAAGTGTTGGATATTAGCGAATCCATTGAGGGATTCCATGTGAAGATAATAGACTTAGAAGCACACACTACGCCAAGCACTCCACTCAATGAAAAGGAGAAAAGAAATAAGACAATGGAAACAACAATGGAAAGTGTCAAGAGTTTGTAGGAGGAGAGTTCCAAGTTATATTAATAAAACACACAAGTATGGACTCAACTAACAAAATATGTAGAGTAGAAAGGAATAGTGAAAAAGTTGCAGGTTGCGCAAGAGAAGGGACATAAGTTTAAAGAGATGATGAACACTCTTCCACCAATAGAAAATATGGATACAATCATAGATAATAGGAATGTCTACTTAGACATAATCCAAATGAGAGAAAAACAACAGGATCGCACACATAAGTTTGAGACGTTGCAGGAGGAAGCAATTCGGGTAACAAAGGAACTTTCAGTTACACAAGGCATAGTGAAGCATGCAATACAAGAGAGTGTAGAGAATATGAAGACCCACATTACTGTAGAGACAACTAAATGAATTTTGTGGTAGGAAACACATGTAATGGAAAAGGTCACAACTACAAGAGAAACATTCTAGAAGTTCATTGCAATGCGGAAGAAGGATTGAAGTGGCTCGGGACGAGCCACATGTGATTGTTGGAGGCTTGTTGGATCATAAAATTTTGGGACCAATTTGGGAATAGCACAAGAGAAAACCATGTGACAATTTGGATAAGGAGCAATGTGTGCGGAAGAAAGGAAGGTAGTTAGATTCCTTTAGGCATTTTGGTCCAATTTGTAATGGGCTAAGCCCTAGTGTCAATGTATAAACATGTAAGAGTCATAGTGTTGCAGTAGCTCTATAAGTGATGTATTTGGGTATTTTGGTGTCAGTTGTGAGCTAAGTGGGTAGTACCTGAGATATGGAGAGCATAGAAGGGAATGAGTAGGAACATAAGAGAATGACCAGGGAAATTAGTATGGGTCTAAGAGAATATTGTAATTTCGCAGTGCACCTACTCTATACTGTAATGAATTATGAATGATAATATGAGAATCCAACCATTGTAGACGTAGCCCAATTTGAGGTGAACCACATTAAATATGATGTTCATGTGTTCTGATGTGTTTACTATTTTGATTATTGCACGCATTCAATGAATGGTATAATGAATGGGTGATTAATATGAATATGGTATCTGATGATCCAACGCACATGGTATAAAGAATGAATGTTAAGTAGGATGGTTAGAATGAATGCCTCACATTACTCCATGATTGCAGAAACTTGGTCCCTGCAGTCACCATAGATAGCTTAGGTGAGACTTCACCTGCTTGTAGGTGATTTCAAAAGGGCCAGTATCTTAAGGTTTTTTTTAGGGGTTTCATGTCGAACCTCGGGTCTACCCATTGTGCACCAACAACATTGCAAGTATTTTATTTATGTAGTTAATAAAAAAATGACTAAGTCCAACTAAGCATGAGTTGCTAAAGAGGCTATTATACCATAAAAGGGGAAAGGTGAGGGGGTCTAAGGGGGGTTTAAGACTAAAACAACTATCTTATGTTACCTTTAACTTCATCCATTTCAAAATCTGAGTTTTCAATCTAAAACAAGATTAAGAGGAGTGGAGGAAACAAATTCCTCAATCTAAACCATATTTCCTAAAAACTAGTAAGATGTCTCCCCTAAATTATTGGAACTATGAAAAGAAGTTGAATTGTGATTCTATTTCTATGAGGCATGAATATAATTCAAATGGAAAGTAAGGGGTTGTTGGGAAAAGAGGGGAAAATGATTTTTTTATAGAGGAGACAACAAAAAGAAGAGAGACAAGTCTATATAGAACAAACCAACCATGAAAGCGAGCTTTTAGATTGAGAAAAATGTCAAGAAACCAATATGATTATGGAAAGGATTGAGATATTGATCTATAAACTATCGTGGATATTCCATTGGAATAGTTCATCACAACAAATTTGATAAATAAAACTGAAATATACACTATGAATGTTGAATTCCCTTATATTCTAGAAACTTTAGTTACTTATTTTTTGCTTATGCATGAAATAGATAAAATGGGAAAACTAGAGAGTATTTAATTATAGTCACTCAAAATCCACAAAATAACACAAATATTTTCTCCGGGAAACCCTTACGGGATAAAACCCAGCTAGAAGGTGAGGCTTCTTTGCTCTCTTTTCCCTGGTATGGAATTAATGCAAGTACAAAGGAGAAGGAACTATTTATGGAGTTACCTGATACATGTGGCATGTTAGGTTGCTATAAAACATTGATCCATTATATTATTCTCTCTAATTTAACACTTTTAATTGTTCTTCTCTACTATGGAACAAAATACAATAACATAGAATGGAACCCCTTCTCCTCTTAGTTGATTGATACTTAACATAGCCCAATAACCATATAGGGGTAGGGTTTTGACTTCATCAACCCTCAATTGTGGTAAGGTTTTTGAACTTATAGAATATTCTATAGATTATATATGTGGCTAGCCCCATATGTGTGAGTAACGAGGGTTGACATGGCATCCTCTCGTACAATGATGGTCAATTTGTGGGAGGCATAATTTTTTCATATAAGCTTAGATTGACGCAATTTGTGCACCATTGGAAAGGTTTCTATGTGTAGAATAGTGTCACGGGGTCCTAACTATTACTACACAAATTTGGACCCCAAAATATTATGTTTGATTCCTCTAGATCTAGAAGGTTTCAAACCCTAATTTTCCAAATTGAGACCTGCCATTAAAATGACCCTACAAGTTGATTCCTCCAATTTGTTCCACTCTGAAAGCATTGAGATAGATGAAAAATAATATAATGATCCAATATGGATCAGATATCAGCTTGGAGCTTCCTATGCTTATACTAAAGAGCATTAGAGTGAGGTATTTTCTAGGGACTCTGTAGAAGAAAAGGAAATACTCCTTGTGTTGTGTGGGGTGGGTAATGTGGGTTCCTAAGAATCTCAACAACAAAAATCACTTGGTTTGGACCTGTTTATGTTGAAAAATCATATTTTTTTTAATCCTAATTCTACCTAGTGGTCCATAGCCTGGATATTGGGTAGTTTCCATAGAAAACTACCTACAATTGGGTAGAAATCGCTCACTCCGCTGGCTGTTAGCCTACAAATTTCAATAAATAAGTTTATATAAATATATGATTCCACAAATTTTAGAGGAATGTTGTTTTTTCATTCCTGTCAAGTTTATTTCTATTTGTGCATTTATATTATAAACTTGTTTGGTAATTTGTATGTCTCTTCCCTATGTGTAAAATTAAAATTCTGTAATTAAAATTCTCCAAGTCATTTTTCCTATAGTTTTATATCTTACAACTAGTTTAAATTATAGTATGGATATTGACATTGTTGTTTTTTGTTATCTTTAGAAGTCATGGAAAGTGTATATGTTTGGATAAATTTTCATACAAACTATTTTATCTCTTATGTGCACATGTTGAAATGAGCCCTTTTAATCAATTATGTATGGATTATGTAGATGGGGTTTGGTCCAATGTTGATGTGTTGTGAGGGAGTTGGTATAATTCTTTCCTTATATTATACTTACAATATTAGAACCCGAGGACTAGATTATTGGGTGTTATTTGTTTTTAATTGTCCAATTTGGTACTTATTTATTGTTGTGAGAAATCTTACCTTACAGACAGGATAAGCTCCCCTTTGGACCAAGACCCCTATATTTGGTCCAAACAAAGAATATAAGAAGTGGTTATTATTTTCACTATATATCTAACTCAATCAGTTAAGCAACAGAGAGAGAAAGGATGTGGAGTACGTTGTTGTGATGTCTGTCCTTGCTGCTACAATCCATAAGATTGATCTCCAAGATCCTCACTGCAAATGAAATCTTCTAAGGACTAGAAAAAGTACTCTTCATTATACTTTAAATTATTAGAAAAATTAAATCTATCGAAGAAGAGTGAAACGACAATAGACAATAAAATGTAGAACATACAAACTTCAAAGGAATAAGCCAAGTTGATATTAATTGGAAAGCCAAAGAGGGCACTTAAAAAACATGATTGATGATGCAGTCACTTCTCCAAGCTATCCTCGTCCAACCCTTTCATGAATATTGACATCAAAATGTTGATGCTTCCTCTAGAATCAAAGGTTTGATACCTGATCAATTCCCCCGCCCCCCTCCACCTTGGAAATACCTTCAATATATAGGCTTGAGAGGCACAACCACCATGAGAAAATGAAGGATATGGTTGAGGATATGGATCCTTAAGGCTGGGATATTATTGTAAGATGAACCCATAACATAGGGGTTGAACACAACCAACCTCATCCCACGAGATCTCCCCCTTAGGAAAAGGTGCACGATCACCGATTTCTCTTTAGCAAGACCGGTGCTCCCCCAGAGTTGAACATAGGGAACCATACTATAAAGTGGCTCTCCTCTAACATGGAAAGAGGGAACCATCCTATACAATGGAACTCCTCTAACATGGAAAGGGGGTTCCATTCTTCATAAAGGCCCAAATTTGGTCAAATTTTCCAAGAAAAAGGTGTGTTTCTACTATCAAATGATGATGCTTCTTCTTCCAACATAAATAAAATATTGTGACAATTGTTTTCATGATGTCAGGGGGTGGTGAAAATAATAAAATTGAATGCAACAATATGTAAGTTGCATATGACACTTGCGACAGTGCATGCGGCACTTAACAAGGTGCATACATCACTTTGCGACGCTTAGGGTACAAAAATCAAGTGTGACATTTTGATGTCTAATATATACCCCCTAAAGTGTGAGGTCAGAAGATAAATTGATGGTCGAAACACTTTATAAATTATTAAATGCAAGGGTGGTGGGGTAGAACCTGGAAGAAGATGCAAACAATCATCAGTCAATATACAAATATGTTCCATTTTCGAGTCAGTCATACCTATTATCATAATACATGATGACTCAAAGCATGGACGTTGACCAATACACTACAGATCCATGAGAAAACTGACTAATTATATGGACACCAAAGATACAATGTGGACCCATATCTCCATGACATGAACTGATTGTAGCCACAAAAACTACACAATGGAGCTACGAGATGAAAAAACATAGCCATAGATCAATACAATAGGGATATATGTGACAATATATATATCTGTAATATTGACATCATGGTGATTATACTAAAATCTTTTACATGCTCAAATGTCTCCATCACAACCAGGGAAAATAACATAATAGAGTGAGCGCCCAACCTAGGGTCTTCGTCCCGATCCTAATGAGATACAAATCTACCCATGTGAATAGATGATTTGATGTCAAACATGGTAGAAACCACTTGATTATCGGTCATTGAGATAAACCATTAATAAGTGCGAGGGAAATCACCAATGATGACAATGAACCCCAAGGTACCCTAGTGCATTCCAGTGAATGTGAATAAATGAGCTAAGTTCAAACATTCATGGAATCATCCGATCAGAGGTCAATGATGTAAACCTACTATCGAAAGTGAGGAGGCCTTTTTTTGGTGTATAAATATGTTCAATATATATCTTACACTCATTCAAATGTCAATCCGGGATTCGTAATCAAAAGAGTTGTTACACTATATGTGTCGAGAACAAGTAACCTACTTAAGTCTGTTGCATATAGGAAATAATTAATAACATACAAAATTTGTTTCTAAGATCTCGAAATAATTCAAACACCCTTGAACTTAGAAGAGAAAACTAATAATGATACTTCTTCACACAAACAACCAATCAAAAAAGATTTTATCCTAGAGAAACAAGTCTATTCATTCCAGGCTCATGAATTAAAGAGATAAATTTGAGAAGCTTGTCTCCTATAGTAATCGAAACATTAAATAGCAACCAACTCCAATCACTCTTGAAATCAAAATCAATTCCATCTTCATGCAATTCAAACAAACCAGTACAAGGAACATTCAACAAAACTGGGAGACTTCATTACAGAGCATGAAGATGAGATATAAAGTCTTATGATTCCTTGATGTATTAAATCTACTACAATCATAAACTCAATATATCAATCCACACTTCAAATAATTAAATGGAAACCTTCAATGTTTAAGAATGAAATATCTATTTGATCTAACACCTGACTGTTCACACCAATCCATAAACAACTAACCCAATGTTGAACTCTGAGAATAGATTAAAGATCATTAATAGACACTACTGTAAAATACTCACACAATCACACAAAACATATACATGGAGGTTTACTTTAGTTGGGGCAGTGGGCCCTTGCCAAACCAACAAGGAACCTCTTAAGAAAGTAACAGACTAAAACATTTCACTCACACTCAGGAATTGACATAATAGATCTTTTTGCATTAATTCAACTGGTAAATTGGATCAATAGTTCTTCACTTCATACATAGGAACAATATGTATTATCTGGTTCTGATAACATACTTCATTAAATTCCTTATTATCCACACCTATCAGCTATACAATATTACTTATATATAAGGTAAACTGATACTACCAATATCTATGGATAAGTACTAAACAATTTTAAAGATATTACACTTGATATTTACATCGAATCTCTAGGAATTGACTCCATCGTCATGACACGAAGTGCATGAGTGATGGAGTTTCTCGTAATCTGGAAAACTAATTTGGGAGCTTTTGTTCAACTACCTTCTCGAAATATTCATCATTATACTGGTCCAAATGGTGCCTGCTACAAACAGAGGTTTTGGTACCGGAATACACACAGTCATGAATCTGAGTACCAGAATGGATGCGAAGCAGACAGTACCGGAATAGCGCATGACTTGGTACCAGAATGGATTTGGAGTGGATAGTACTAGATCAAAACTGCCTTAGGTACCAGAATGGATTTGGTATCGGATTGCATGATGAATGGTAGTATCGGAATAACGCAAGTACCAGATAGGCTTCTCACGATTCAAACCATTAGGACTGTACAAAATAAAACACTTTAATCGAATTAATTCAAGAAATTTAAACAAACCATGCTTTAAATCATAAATTACCTCTTGTTACCATGAAAAAGGCTATTAGGTATGTGTTTGAGAAGATATATTCAAGTATTGGATTATAACATAGGCAAAAAGGCTCATATACAAGGTAATATAGGGAATTATATATGTCAAAACAGAGACTCAACATTTTCCCCATGCTGAAGATGTTGCATGTCCTCATGCAACATCGTAAAAAACTGATACTCAAAAGCTTCCTGCAAAATTGAATCCTTCTCTGTCATTTCTCAGGTTGCGGGATGTTAAAACCAGAAAATTCACTTTTCAATTCCTTCTTAATTACCGTAGTGTACTGGATCAATCGCAAAACCTTGTTTAGTTTGGAAGAGACCTCTGCATGTTGTTCTTTCAATTCTGCATTCTTTGCCTTGATATGTCTGTCCAATACTTTGTATTCTTCAACTTCTTTCTTCAGCCTCTCAATATTTGCTATCAATTTTTGTTTTTTAAGAGACTTGTCTGGGCTAGATGTGATTGCCTCCTTAGTTACCTCCTCTTGGGCTTCTTTTTCTTTCATCAAACCCCTCAAAGTCTCTGTTACTAGTCCTTCTATCTCACTTACTGTTACCAACCCTTCTGCTTCACTCACTGTTACCAACCCTTCTGCTTCACTCATTGTAGCTCCACAACCACTTCCTTTCTCTGGAGAACTCAGAATATCCATGGGTTCCCTTTGAAGAGAAAATATATTTGTAACTGTAACCTGCTTGGCCATGCTTCTGGTAGTCCTTCGTATGGGGGGCAGGGCCTCTTTAGACTTACTAATAGGAGTAGAAATTTCCTCAAACAAATTCCTCATTTTTATTTTAATACGATGGTTGGTCTGGACACTTGTTTCTCCTATATCATTTTGACTTTCATCTTGAGGTCCCTAGTTGTAAATCCTCGAGTCTTCTTCTGCTGACTAGCCCTTATTTCTACCCTGGAAGATTGAGGTGTAGGTTCTATAATTTGTTCCCTTTTTGCCTTATCCCTTTCGAGCTTATTTTTGTTTCTGCTTGTCACCTTAACCATTTCTTTCAATTCCCCAACCAATTTCTGGGAAGACCAAGTAACTACCTTAGGGATGTTTTCCAATTCCTTAACGGATACTAGAGGGGGTTTGTTGGATGTTTCATGTAAAATCACTTGTTTATCTGTCTCTTCCTTTTTTCATTTCTTACTTTGTGATAATTGATTTTTAGGATGTAGGACTAAACCAAACGCTTTAGACTGTGCAAACTTCCTCTTGTTCTGAATGTTGAGGTCAGGGTTCTTCTCTACTTGGATAGCTGGTTCTAATGACACATCCATGATTTCTTCAGAAACACTTCCTGATCATCCTCCAAGCTCAGAGTATTCCTTTTGTCTTTTATATTTTTGAATCGAGGTAGGACTTATTTTCTGGGATTGGATGGATTTCTTCTTCCTCGATGTAGTAGGTTCCCCTACAACATAATTTTCTGTCACTGATTTCTCAATGGTTTGGGATGAGTTGGGCATAACAATGTCTTCTTTTCCTCCTGATGCCTTCCTTGTGTCTTTGTTTTCCCTCTTGATTGAACCCTCACTATGTATCCTTGTCTTCTGTGTTTCAACAATTTTGGATATTCTTTCTTGATGGAAATTATATTGGATTAATTGCTTCCAACTACCACCTTGTGTCCTCAAAGCATGAACAACTAGAAGTTTTATTAAACCATGGTGATGAAAGCTAGTTTCGGTTTTCTTGGAAACTGACCTCACCCCTCTCACCATCTTCTTTAAAATCATCCACGGGAAGTGAGGAAACTATATTTGTGGTCCTCTCTCGAAATGTCATAAAAGATTCAAATGATAAATGAAGGTTACTGCATACCTTCCTACATAGGTGAGGAATTTCTCAGGCTACAACCTGAGGGAAGCTCCAACTCCCAATTCTCTGGCTACAACCAGAAGGAGGCTACAACCTCCAAAGTTCTCTAGCTACAACCGGAAGGTGGCTACAACCACATGTCCTTGCCCTGTCCTGCCACCCTGAAGTAGAAGTAGAATGATGGAACAATTGGACACACCTACCACACTTAGAAGGGGGGGGGGGGGGAATGAGTGTGGGGATCTTTTTCCCAAAACTTCCCTCTTACACAAAAATCATTATTTATCATTCAACATTTACTCATTACTCATTGCTATAATTAATAATCAGTTATATGTGAATACATATCAACAACATATATCAGCAATATATCATCAACAAATCATCTTCGCAAGGAACACAAGGAACACACGATGTATGTACAATTTTTCTTTTTATTATTGTTATCCACATTTTT
>JZKD02S2186896.1:81005-91984 GCA_000966675.3 Picea glauca
TATTGGTTCCATTACCCAAACCTTTGTGCTACGGGGCTTTCTTCAAGGGTTGACATCAATGACTACCAACCTTAATCAACACCTCCCTCGAAATGTGATAAAAGCTTCAAATGATAAATGAAGGTTATTGCATACCTTCCTTTGTAGGTGAGGACCTTCTTCAGACTTATGAGCATCATCCAATATTCCTCCTTGACGTAGCTTTAAGGGACTCCCTTGGTCCAATCGGGGTCTTGATGTTCTGGTTTGAGGAATTTCTGACAGAGTTTTTTGTCAACGATCACCCTCTTGAAGTATTTTTCTCCAGCCATAGGAAGTCATGTAGCTTATTCTATAGTGGAATTTGTAATTGTTAGCTTCATGTATCCAAAATTCACACTTTATCCATCATATGTCTGTGCAAAGTCAAGAGAAATTCCCTCATGATGGCCTTTAAACTCTTCTAGAAATGGCACCCATCCTGCATGTTCATACTTTTCTTTGCAAGCCTAATATTATGTTGTTTCCATGTACAATTGAAATATGGGCTCATGCCTATTGAATCCCATGCTAGCCAAAAAAAATCTCTTGATGGATGAGGCATGGACAGAGGATCGAGGGTTGAGTACCGGATAAACGTAGACTATGATAGAGTACCCAATGGGGAAAAAGATGCAAGGAATACAAAGGCACGAGATGTCTGTAGGTGGTGTGACATCAATGATAAATAACACTCATCTAGATGGCAGAGCCATCCAGAGGAGCGTTTATAAATGGAAGTGTAGATTAGAATGATCACATCGATAACCATGGTGATAGAGTGAGGCAGGTCGGATCCACTAATGGCTTACAGATTCGTGGGAAAATTGACATCAGATAATATTCATGGAAGGGTGTGGTCGTTATGATCAGAACTCGTGATCTGAAATCAACTGGGATCATTATTTGAGATGCTTAGAGATGTGGCTTGTGTCACTTCATATAGTACAGTAGTGAATCATAAGTCTATGGGGTTTATTTACCAGATAGATGGAAGGAGTATGAGTTTGATCCAGTAAGAGACATAATGACCTTGCACTCTTAATATTCAGGGAATAAGGACATATTATTCTTACATAAATGTGGTTGAGTCTTTTATAAACGTTCATAAAAGGGGGTATGTCATGATCCGAGAAAAACTAGATGTTTTAAATGCATATTTAGTCTAATTCCTTTTATTAAAATGAAAAAAATGTTGAATTTGTATATCCTAGCACTAATAATTGAGCAGCAAGTTGGAAGTATGATGAGAGTTACTAGTCACATCCTTACTAGTACTAGATCAACTGTGTGAAGAGTTGAAATTAGTACGAGATCATCTGAGTACTGGATTACCTGAGTGCCAGATTTTATGGGTACCAGATCACCTGTCTTTAGAGTTGGTAATTAGTACCGGAATAGCGCAGGGTCCCTTCTTTAATATCATATGGGGTTTAGTACCGGATGAGCATAGAGAGATGATTTTAGCGTAGTGATGACCATTGGTACCAGATAAGAATAGAGATGAACATTGTTTTCTGGTGCTTGAGTGTTAAGAACCAAAGACTGAATACAAAATCACCATAACAGAAATACAAGAACAATATGTAAAATCACTTTTATTACTATCAAACCCTTTAGGTAAGGAAACACCATACAATGGATCCTATTATGGAATGGATCCTCTCATGTTCACTTGCCTCTTTGAGGATGCTTCCTCCTAATGATATTTAGCTCCAAATATAATAATTCTCTTCATGTCCCATTACATTGCTTGAACCTATTTATATAGTGCTACCATCACCAAAGAAGATTCTAGAGGAGGAATCTTCTAGAAGTAGAACCTTCTAAGAAGTCGTCTTACATTTATTATATCTAACTACCATAGTGGGTCTTATTTAATAATATAGTGGACCTAGTCCACCTTACATTGAATGGCCTCCACTATTATCACTATGGTCCCTCTGGGCCCCCACTACTACCTCTCTAGCTACCTAACATTCCATCCCCCTTATGAAAGTGTTGTCCTCAACAGTTGATGTACAACCATATACCAGGGTCCCATGGATAATTGTGGACCATAATGCTGAAGAAGACTGGAGAATCAAGGTCCCATGTAGAAAGGAAAGCCACCATGTTGAAGTAGTCCAACCACCATTGTAATCTAGGGTCCCATTTCCAATTGTTCATGTGAAATCCTCGTGGAATATTTTGGAACCCAATAACCAACTCAAAATGATGCTCCAAAGACTGGCACCTATCATGTGGATCCAAATAAGAATATCTAGCCACATACTGGAAAAGGGCCATAGAAGAACCTAAAATGAATAATACCACTGTAGAATATGCAGGATGGATATTGGTAATAATCATTGGCTCTCAATGTTTCACATTGATGCTCTCTACAGAAGGTGGATTAGAGTCATCAAATAAAATATGAAAGTGGTTGTCATCCCAGAAATGACAATTATCCATATACCAATCATCAAAATTGGACTCAAAATCATACCAAGAATATATGTCTTGTTTGTATTCATCCTTGATGTCCTCCATAAGAAATCTCTTAAGCATGTTATCCAATGAATCTTGAATACTACGAAAACTATCATTGAGGCCATCTGCAAGGTCATGCAATCTAGCATCCAATGTGTCATACAATTGGGATTTGAATGCTTTTGTCATTTGTAGAATTTATTTGAGGGTTTGAAAAGAAATAGTCATCTGAGCACCCTATGAACTCTTCAGTCCTCAACCGTCATGAAGAAACCCAAAAAATAGTACAATAAGTTATGACAAAAAATCACGGTTTTTCTGGAAAACCCTAAAAAAATGTTGAATTTAAAATGCTCATAACTTCACTTCCCGAACTCCATTTCGGCTATTTTTTTTTAAAATTGGGTGAAATTGTGAGAGGAAATCATATATGTAATTTGTTTGGGAAACTTTGGCCTCCATCTTTTATGAAAATAAAACAAATCACGTCGTCGTCCATGGAAAAAACCCTGAACATTTGCATATTTTAAAACTTCACTATCTTGACTTTTTGGACTCTGTTTCGGACGAATTTGTTTTTTAACTTGGGTGTTTTTATAAGAGGAAAACAGGTCTATAATCTGTTTCTACAATTTTTTCACTGAAATATACTGAAAATTTCTAGAATGTCGCAACCCTCTTTTTTCTTCTCCGAAAAAAAAAATCTGCAAAAATAAAAAATATTTGCCCACAATGTATGCCAATGAAAGTGCTCTAATACCACTTGTTAAGAACCAAAGACTGAATACAAAAGCACCATAACAGAAATACAAGAACAATATGAAAAATATCTTTTATTACTATCAAACCCTTCAGGTAGGGCAACACCATACAATGGATCCTATTATGGAAGGGATCATCTCTTGTTCACTTGCCTCTTCGAAGGGGTTTCTTCCTAATGATATTTAGCTCCAAATACAATAATTTTATTCATGTTCCATTACATTGCTTGAACCTCTTTATATAGTGCTACCATCAACTCAGAACATTCTAGAGAAGGAATCTTCTAGAAGTAGAACCTTCTAAGAAGTCCTCTTACATTTATTATATCTAACTACCATAGTGGACCTTATTTAATAATATAGTGGGCCTAGTCCACCTTAAATTGAATGGCCTCCACTATTATCACTATGGGCCCTCTAGGCCCCCACTACTACCTCTCTAGCTACCTAACATTGAGATATTTTTGACACAGATTCTGGTGGCAGTGACTTGTAGAAACAACCAGTGTTCTATGATCATATTTGATTGAAGAACCACGTAGATGGGAAAAATACCAAAACTTAGGAACTCCGTGTTTCCATAGGAATAACGCAAGAAGAGCTCTATAACAGGAGGGTATTCTGGAAATTATATGATTAGTTCTTGAGATTATCGAACCCTCGTCTTTTTGGAACCAAGATGATCACAGCTCCTGCTGGCATTTCCTCTTTATTACAAAAATAACAATAATAATCCTAACTACTAATTTCATGTGGATTTTTACTGAGCCCAGATTAGTTAATGCTCACTGATATTTTCAATTTTAAAGAGTCTAAAAAACTTAAAGAAAACTCTTTATACTGTCCCATGGATTTTTCTCGAGCTCGGGCCAGTTCCTGCTCGCCCGTGTTTTCAATTTTAAAGAGTCTGGAAAAATTAAAGAAAATTCTTTATACTATCCCGTGGATTTTTCTCGAGCCCGAGCTAGTTCCTGCTCACTGATGTTTTCGATTTTAAAGAGTCTGGAAAACTTAAAGAGAACTCCATCTGGTAGATGTCCTCCTTATTCGTCTATCTACATGGGAACACAACCAATTTTTTGTTTTTGTTTTTGTTAGTTATATAAGAAAAATAAAAGAGAAACTTTATCTAATGACAAACTTATGTACATAAAATGAATTTATACAATTGAACTTATTGTGGTAGGTGAGCAGGAGGGGAAACCCTCTTTCTTACCAGTTACATTTCAGAACTCTAAAGAACATTTTTGACAAAATCCTCTTTTGATAGAGGCTTATGATAAACATTCAGTCGATGCCCATTTACAACAAAGGAAGTATGATTTTAATCAATGGTTTTTATCCTTACTGAACCATTTTCATAAACTGTATCAACCTCATAAGGTCCCAATCATACAGTAGACAATTTACCCTTAAATTTTTTGAATCTACTATCATATAGAAGGGCCCAATACCCCGATTGGAAGGACTTATTTTTTATGTACTTGTCGTGCCATTTGATCCTTTTCTCTTGTATCAGGGTGGTTCTTTGTAGGGCATCTTGTATTATCTCATAAAGCTCATTTAATTGTAATAGCCTCTGTTTTTTAGCTTCATTCAGGTCCATCCCCAATTGCATAGAAGTTCTGAAGGTTTTTACCTGAAACTCTGTGGGAAGTAGTGCCTGCTTCCCATACACCAACTCATAAGGTGTGTGACCTGTTGTATTTCTCCACGCTTTCCTATAGGCCCACAAGGCCTCAGGAAATATATCAACCTAGTCTTTGTGATGTAGTTGAATAGTCTTAGTGAGGATGGCCTCTATCACTTTGTTGGTCAATTCCACTTGGTCATTGGCTTGGGGGTGATAGGGTGAAGAATTTATGTGTTTGATCCTATACTGTTTAGTAAGAGTCTTGACCAAATTTGAGGTGAATTGTGTCCCTTGGTCAGTGACTATTTCCTGAGGTACCTTAAAATGAGTCAAACTTTCCTCAAAGAGAAAGTATACAACAAATTGTTCATTGGATGAATACAAATCCTTGGCTTCTACCCATTTTGTTACATAGTTTGTGCAGACTAAGATGTGCTTTTTCCTGCGAGACATGGGATTGATAGGTCCTACGGAATCTAAGGCCCATTTTTCAAATGGTTTGATCACTGCTTGGGCTTGGAGCGGAATTTCTTCAACTGCTGTAGGTTTTCCCATTCTTTGGCAATCATCGCAGCTGGCCACATATTTCTTTGCATCTTTGAAGATGGGTGGCCAATAATAGTCAAACTGTAGAATCTTGTATGTTGTCCTTTTGTCAGCGAAATGGCCTCCAAAAGGACCATCATGACAATCTCTGAAGATATCCTGCATCTCGTCCTCCTGAACACATCTTCTGATTACCAAATCAGGTCCAATTCGGTATAAGCAATCCTCATGCCACATATAATTGACACTTAGATGAATAATTCTTTGTTTTTCTCTTGATGACATATTTTGAGGCATCTTTTTGGTTACAATATAGTTGGCTACGTCTGCATACCAAGGGGTGTAAATAGAAATGGAAAATAGATTCTCATACGAAAAATCATCATCTACTAGAGTATTGTCACCTGTATGAATAAGTCTAGACAAGAAATCAGCAATCAAATTATCTCTTCCAAGCCTATCAATGATAGTGATATTGAATTCTTGTAGTAATAACAACCATCTAGTCACTCTAGCATTTGTAATAGGTTTGTTCATTAGAAATATGATATCTCAGTGGTCAGTGTGCACAAAAACTTTGTATCCTATTATATAGTGTCTAATCTTGTTGATGGCATGTACTTTTGATAAAAATTATTTTTCTATGAAAATATAGTTTACATTAGTAGGTGAGAGATTCTTGCTAACAAAGTATATGTCAGAACGAATCTGCCCTTCCCTTTTTCCTAAGACGACTCCCAAAGTGGTATCTAAAGCATCTGTGAAAATATGGAAAGGAAGAAACCAGTTTGGACCTCTCAAAATAGGGGCACTTGACAACTTTGCTTTTAAGATTTCAAAGGAGATTTGAGATTTCTCATCCCAAAATAATTCAACATATTTTGTCAATAGTTTGAAAAGGGGGGCATATAGGTTTGTAAAGTTTTGAATAAACCTCCTATAGTAGCCAACATGCCCTAAGAAAATTTTGACTTCCTTTTGTGAGCTAGGGCTCTTGATTTGGGAAATAATGTCAATCTTGGTAGGGTCCACTCTTATTCCTGTACCAGAGATGTGGTGACCTAGAACAATTCCTTTAGTGAGAAACATTCTGGATTTTTCATGGCTGAGTGAAAGGTTGGTCTCTTTACACCTAACCAATACCTTTTCCAAATTATCCAATGCCTGTTGGAAATCATCCCCATACACCGTGAATTCATCCATGTAGACTTCCACACAATCATTGGTTAAATCAGAGAAAATAGCCAACACAACCCTTTCAAAGGTAGGAGGGGAATTACATAAACCAAAATGAATAACCTTATAGTCATAGGTTCCCTAAGGGTAGGTGAATGTGGTCTTATCCTGAGATTTTGGTGAAATTTGGATTTGATTGTAACCACTAAACCCATCCAAGAAAGAAAAATACCTCTTCCCAGACAAAGTGTCTAAGACATGATCTATGAAAGGAAAAGGAAAGCAGTCTCTATAGGTAGCCTTGTTTAATTCTATAAAGTCCACACAAATCCTCCATTTCCCGTTTTTCTTTGGTACAATAACTAATGGGGAGACTCACTTGCTATCTGATATAGGGTAAATGAAATTAGCTTGTAGGAGTTTTTGGAGTTCTTCTTTTACTATATCTTTTAAGGCTGTATTCATTATTCTTTGAGGCTGTCTGATAGGTCCAATATGATTGTTAGTGTAAATATGATGTATATAGGTGTCTTGGTGGATCCCTTTCATGTCAGAGTAATCCCATGCAAAAGCATCAGATTTCCCTTGAATCATTTGTATAAACTTCTGTTGTTGATCTGTTTCTAGGCTAGCATTGATATATAAGGACTTTCCAGGACTGATTTCAACAACTTGAATAGTTGATTATTTCCCTTCCTCTATATGTGAAACAATGGCTACTGAAGGGTGCCAAATTTATTGAAATTTTGGGCTAAAGATGTGTGTGTAGTTATGGAAAGATTGAGGATAATCAATGCAGGTTGAGTCAGCCAAGAATAGACTTAAGATTTGTTCTTCAGTTTTCTCTTGTACTCCTTTTACTTGTTCAAGTGTTAACAAGGGTTGAGTGCAGTCCTCCTCCCCATAGGTATTCTACAACCATAGAGGAAATTCAGTGGTTGATTGGGTTGGGGGAAAAAGGATAATTTTTTGACTTTGAGTGCCATTGGAAATTGTCATTTATCCAGATCGACAACTAATGAATGCATCAGCAATGGCCAACCAAGGTCAGCCGAGTAATACTAGATTTCCTGGTTTGGAGGATTTGGAATCAATTACTAAGAAATCCACAGGGCATTCCCAAGAGGCCAATTTAATTGTTATATCATATAAACTTCCTATTAGGGTGATGACGGATTTGTCTACAAGCTCCAACAAAAGTTTGTGTTGGTCTTAGGTGATCTAGTTGCAGTGTTTTCATAGTGTTTACTGACATCACATTTATTGTTGCCCCTAGATCAATCAATGTGTTAGGTAAAGCAACACCAATGATTTCTATGGTTACCACTGGGTTCCCTGGATCACTATACTTAGATGGGATTTCTGTTATAAACTCTGATAACTTCCCTACTACCTGTATGATATGAGGCTCCTTCCTCTTCCTCCCTAGCTTTTTAATGCAAAGGTCCCTTACAATTTTAGCATAGATAGGTATGTCTTTAATGGCCTACATTAGGGGGCACTTTACACATATGTTTCATAGTTTAGTCTCCAGATTATTTCTTAGAGGTTCCTCAGATTTCTTTACAAGTAGCATTTCTGGATAAGGAGAATTTGTTTTCTGAGGTGCTTCTGCTACAAGGGAGTTGGGAGAAGGACTTTCTTGTTGTACGAGGGTGTCTCTTTATTCATTTAATGGATTAGTCATTTGTTCTTCTCTTTGAACTATTTGGACATTTATTTTTTCTTCTTGATTTGTGTGATTATCTACTTGTTCTTCTTGGATAACCAAAGTAGGATTTGTTTTGTTTACAACCCTCCCTGATCTTCATTCAATTCCATTGAATGGAGTTGGCGTTATTAAAGACGTGGGGAAGGTTTGTACTTCAACATTTTGTACAGGTTGTGTTGGCTTGTTATTTGGGTTAGGGATAGGTTGTGTAGGAATAGGGGTAGGCCGAGGAGGGTTTTGAATAGGTGCATATTGCATTTGTTGTTGCATATTTGGATTCATGGGTAGTGCAATTTGTTTTTGCAACTGTGGGGGTGGAATAAGAGAAGGAGGGTTAAATCCTGGGAGCAGCTGGGAAATATTCGAAGGGTATTGTGGACAGGTGGGAAAATTTGTTGGTTGGAAGGGAACATTTCCATATGCAGGTCCTCTCCACCCTTGTTTCCAAGGTTGGGGCATGGCGACCATTGAGGATAATACATGGGAGGTACCCATTTCTGTTGTGGGTATTGTGTATTTGGGTCTGCAAACATGTTGAGGTTTTGTTGTCTCCATGGTCTCCTAGCGGGGTAGGATGTTTCAGGTTTTCCTCCTCCCTTGAATATGTCCTTGAGTCCAAGTAGATAAGGGAATTCGTTAGTAGTATGGTCCTCTGTACAAAGACCATATATTTTGATTACATTAAGGGGGCATTCCTTTTCAGGGTGCTTCCTCCTACACTGATGACAAAAAATTACTAACGCAACATTTTCTTCCTCTTGTTTTATTTTAATTTTCATAGTATCAAGTTGGGAAATAATGGTGTTTAGGATATCTATTTTGAAAATTTCTAACAGATTTCCTAGTTCAATCCTAGTGACACCTCCATATGTGGGTTTAACAATTCTGTTTTTAGGATCCCTTGTACTTTTTCCAGTTTTGGCTTGACTATGGGAGTATCTTTTACAATACTCTGCTATGTCTGCAAATGGATTTTGGTACACATCCCCAGAACTCATGAGGTTTAGTACTTCAATGCAATCATCCCTCACACCCTTTAGAAAGAAATTCCTAACTGTAGTTGTGTCTAAGGAAAACTGCTTAGTTTTTTGGTAGTTGTATAAAAACCTTTCTAGGTAATCTTCTAAGCTTTCTTCTTCAGATTGTTTCATTTTGAATATATCATTCCTAGCATCCCTAGCTCTACAGTAATCTTGGTATTTCTGGAGGAAGGTCTCCTTCATACCATCCCAAGACAAAATGGTGTGTTCTCCTAAGCTCATGAACCACCTTAGTGTCGAATCTCTTAGTGTAGCTGGGAAAAGTTTTAATTTTTGAGCATTATCCATGTAGTTATAACTCCTACACAATATGTCAAATTCAAATAAAAATGAGTCAGGGTCTTCTGTCGACATACCTCAGAAATGAGGAAGTGAAGACAATGGAATTTTCTTCAAAGCAACGTCTTTAGCGATATCCAGTATGGGGAATCTGAATGTCTTTATTTCATTTGCCACATTTCCTTCTTCTTCTGCCATATCTCCAAACAACATGTAGGGGGTTGGTGAGGTCACTCCATTGAGTGATGGTTCAACCACTGGGTTATTTGGAATCTCTAGTTGTTCCAAGGTTTTGTGTGTCCTTCCAACAATAGATGCAACTTCTTCTATTACTACCTTTGCTTCTTTTCCAACCTCTCCTTTTGATGGGGTCACTAGTGCTTCCTTTGTTTCTTTCTTTATTATGTTTTCAATCTGAATAGTGGTTTCAGATTTAGTGCCCTTTGTTGTTGTTGCAATTGCTTCCTTTGATCTCTCTCCTCTGAGAATTTTTAATGCATGAATTTTATATGAATTAGTGTATGGGGGGGGATTTTTTGTTGTTTGTTTTTCTAGATTTTCTGAAATTTTAGGAGCAATAAATCTACCTTTATTATTCCTATACCTACTCATAAAATAAATTCAAATAAAATAAATAAAAAAACGCAGATTCCTAACTATCAAAAGTAGGAGGACAACCTGACTTTGGATAAACCCCACCAAAGTGGATGCGTAGGTTCTTACCTCTCATCTTACCATCTTCTCTCCACCCTCAGATTGTCCTTAAATCCAATCCAAACTTCATCAACCCAATCAAAACTAAAAATGCTACCTATTACCGTTTACAATTCCCCTACAATGGCACCAAAATGTTGGTGTATGAATATGTTCAATATATATCTTACACTCATTTAAATGTCAATCCGGGATTTGTAATCAAAAGAGTTGTTACACTATATCTGTCAAGAACAAGTAACCTACTTAAGTCCGTTGAATATAGGAAATAATTAATAACATAAAAAATATGTTTCTAAGATCTCAAAATACTTAAAACACCCTTGAACTTAGAAGAGAAAACTGATAATGAGACTTCTTCACACAAACTGTAACATCCCGCTCTGGCACACTGAGGACACTTATTCTTTGAGGACACTTGCTCGCAAGTGATCTGGACCCTTTTGATTTTGGACCTTATATATTTGATTATGATGTGATTGACAAATGATATGATGTGTTACTATTCATGTATACGGGTGCTATTGACTTAGTTGATTGAGTGTGCAGGTTGTGACCTTGAGGATGCGGAGGCATCGGTAGACCCCCTTGGACTCCGGACTGAGTCAGGGAGTGTGCTTTTGGGTTGA
>JZKD02S2186896.1:96353-108633 GCA_000966675.3 Picea glauca
AGGGGCGTTTTGCTTCTTGTTGTCGTTATGATAAGTTGGGTCATCTTGATTGTATTCATCTGACTTGCGTCCTGTCAGTTCGAGTGTCGACCTAGAGTCAAGGGGGCTGCTTCTTCTACACACGCGCACACACTTCAAAAAAAATTTCACCGGTTGACTGGGTAGATGTCCTTAGCTTGAGGGTTGTTACACAAACAACCAATCAAAAAGGATTCTATCCTAGAGAAACAAGTTTATTCATTCCAGGCTCATGAATTAAAGAGATGAATTTGAGAAGCTTGTCTTTTGTAGTAATTGAAACACTAAATAGCAACCAACTCCAATCACTCTTGAAATCAAAATCAATTCCAGCTTCATGCAATTCAAACAAACCAGTACAAGGAACATTCAACAAAACTGGGAGACTTCATTACAGATCATGAAGATGAGATATAAAGTCTTTTGATTCCTTGATGTATTAAATCTACTACAATCATAAACTCAAGATATCAATCCACACTTCAAATAATTAAATGCCAACCTTCAATGTTTAAGGATGAAATATCTATTTGATCTAACACCTGACTATTCACACCAATCCATAAAAAATTAACTCAATGTTGAACTCTGGGAATAGATTAAAGATCATTAACACACACTACATTAAAATACTCACACAATCACACAAAACATATACAAGGAGGTTTACCTTAGTTGGGGTGGTGGGCCCTTACCGAACCAGCAAGGAACCTCTTAAGAAAGTAACAGACTAAAACATTTCACTCACACTCAAGAATTGACATAATAGATCTTTTGCATTAATTCAACTGGTAAATTGGATCAACAGTTCTTCACTTCACATAGGAACAATATGTATTATCTGGTTCTAATAACAGTCTTCATTACATTCCTTATTATCCACACCTATCACCTATACAATATTCATTATATATAAGGTAAACTGATACTACCAATATCTATGGATAAGTACTAAACAATTTTAAAGATATTACACTTGATATTTACATCGAATCTATAGGAATCGACTCCATCCTCATGACACAAAGTGCATGAGTGATGGAGTCTCTCGTAATTTGGAAAACTAATTTGGGATCTTCTGTTCAATTGTCTTCTCGAAATATTCATCATTACACTGGTCCAACTGGTGCCTGTTGGAAACAAAGGTTTTGGTACCGGAATACACACAGTCACGAATCTGAGTATCAAAATGGACGTGAAGTAGACAACACCGGAATAGCACATGACTTGGTACCAGAATGGATTTGGAGTAGATAGTACCAGATCACAACTTCGTTAGGTACCATAATGTATTTGGTACCTGATTACATGATGACTGGTAGTACTGGAATAATGCAAGTACCAGATATGCTGCTCAGGAGTCAAACCATTAGGACTATACAAAATAAAACACTTTAATCGAATTAATTCAAGAAAGTTAAACAAAGCATGATTTAAATAATCAATTACCTCTTGTGACGATGAACAAGGCTATTATGTATGTGTTTGAGAAGAAATAGTCAAGTATAGGCTTATAGCATATGAAAAAAAACTCAGATACAAGGTAAGAAAGGGAATTATATATGTCAAAACAGAGACTCAACACCTTTCTCTGAGGCATGTAAGTCCCAAGGTACTAATTGGTTTCTAAGTATAATTTATAGATAATGCGTTGAAATCGACATGAATAGACTCATCAAAGGAGGGCCTTGATGTATCCCCCATCATTGACATGGAACTGACAAATGAAAGTGATGTAAGATGGCAGATCGAATGAGTATGGAATGACACAAGAAATGGAAACTGGTAATACTACAAATGGATGGTTTGAACTGAAACTTACCTTGAACATTATGAAAGATTGACCACTTGGTAGCATTGACTCGATGAGTACCAATAACATAAGGTGACGAAAAATAAGATCACTCTTCGACTAAAATAGAAAATTATGAAGACACATACATTTGGTATGACTCATAGACAATCATATTACCCAATTGTAAGATGAGACACAAACATGTTCCATGTTTAATGGAAACAACAACTACCATAAAGGATTCCAAAACACTTGACCCACTTTCTTCAATTTTTCCCCCATCCATATAGATGAGTAACCCCTTATTTTTTAATGATCTTGAGTAGGATAACAAATGATCAGTATAGCTCATCCTTCAAATGAGTCCCTCGACGTATGTTTAATGAACTTGAGGAAGGAGGGGTTCGGTCATATATGGGTCCTGGGGATTGGAATCACATAGTTCCTTTGATGCATAATTTTACGAGCCCAAATAAGGTAAACTCAATTCTTTTTCACATTTATAGATTCTGAAAAGAACTTAAAGATGACTCCATGGAAGAATTTTTTGTAAATTTAGTCTCCCAGGGCCGAAAAAAGTGTAAAACAATACAAGAGAGAATGCTTATAATCATGCTTGATTAGAGTAGTCCTTTTTAGTAATTATTCTTGAGAGGATGAAAAAGAGATAAAATACCACTTGAAAGATGCCTTTTAAAACCTTTTAACGAGTGTGAAAGGAAGAAATGTCACTCAATAATCTTTTCATGTTTAGGGATTCTGGAAAGAGATTAAATGAGACTCCAAAGAGTTCCTTTTTCGTATATCTCTTATGAGTCCAAAAAATGAGATAAAGTATACTTGGTAACCTATTCTCATGTATTAATGAGAATGATAAAGAACAAATACTGAGCTCAAAACTTCCCAATGTAATGTCCAAAGGTTTCAAATAGGACCCATGGATAGTTGGTAATTTCCCCCCAGTTTGTGTGATGGATTCTAGTGGCTTTGCTCCAGCATGATGTCTAGAGGCTGGAGATATTCCCCTCCAAGCTTTGTTTCATCCATCGACTCTTCTCCTAATGCCAATTTATATACCCAATAGAATCTTGGTTACTAATAGGAAAATTTTCACCAGAGGAAGAAAGAGGATCAACTGACACATGAAGATGAAATGAAGGTTAGGTTATGAGATCTAGTGAAAGACTCGACTCAACATTTATGAGATCTAGAAAAAGAAATGACTCAATATTTACGAGATCTATCAAAAGAATTGACTCAACAAGACAGGATTATGTTTTATTTTTTAACAAGCTTGACACAAGAAAAGAACTTTGTTGATGACCTCTGGTTTCGATTCCTAGACCTCTGTTTCATTTTTTAATGATATTTTTCAGAGAGAAGAAAACTATGTTCGCAAGGTAGGTTTCATTTTTACATAAGATTGAAACTAGAAAGTATTCTTCAGTCTCTCTATTTCATTTTTTAATGAGCTTGCCATAGAAACAAAAACTGTACTCGAATATGGTTTCAGTTTTTAAGGAGATTGGAACCGAAAAAACTATGCTCATAACCTCTACTTGATCATGGATTCCAACAAGGCAATACTCTCGAAGTAATACATGTCAAGGGACAAACCTCAATAATGTCTTCCAAGAGATCTTCGCTAGATGGCATAAACACACTTTGGAAGGAATACATGTTGAGGGTCATGATATGGGTAGGGAGATCAGGCTCTAATATCCCTATTGAATATATCACCATGTCAACTACCATATCTGAATCAAAGGAAGGGAGAGATTCCTTCTCATTCAGAGTTGAATACATGGGAGAGATTGCCACATAATTGACCTACGGAGGGGTGGATGCCATTTTCATATAAGGACCATTTAGGGAATTCAAATGGTTGACCTTCATATGAGGGCCAATGAATGAAATACGGTCTATGGCAACTATGTTTCCATTGTGAGGGAAACACATCACTTGAAATACCATCGACACAAGAGCCTTCATAGCATAAACATAGTCTCGCCTGATGAGCAAATTAAAATCCAAGGGGTCGTGGACTAACATCACATCAATATAGATAGTTTTCCCTCCTAAAGTAACATGAAACTGAGGAAGGATCCCTAAAGGTTGGTTATCCCTTCTGTTAAAATCCAACAGATTTTGATTCACCCACGTAAGTTGAGGAGAACATAAATCTTTCCAAGCAATGGAGGATAAAATACTAACTGATGCACCTTCATCGAAAATAGTCCGAGGAACATCTCTACCACAAACTTCGACAATGATTTGGAATGGTATATAGGAAGGGAGATGAGGTTCCGACAATGCACTCCAATCTAAAATAATGTCCTCATTACTCGGAGGGGGTTCTGTTGGAACGAGTGAAGTGATCGCTTGTCTAGAAGAATCCATAGAAATAAGAAAGAGATGAGAGACCTCCTCACTCTTCATAGGAGGAGTGGGATCAACCAAAGGTGGTATTGGATCAACCAAATTAACATCAATCTCCAAGGGAAGAGTGGGATCGATCAAAGGTGAAATTGAATCGATCCCTTGATTGACCAACTCAACTAATGATGGAATCAAATGGATTACCTGATCAACCAGATTGACCGATGATGGAACCAAATTGACCAGTTCGTCAACTAATGGTGGTTTGGGATATGGAAGTTGTTTATGGACATCAAAAATATTTTCCAATAGATATGATGCCTCACCCATACGAGGGAATAAGTAACTATGGTGCATCTCCTTACACAACAAACAAGGAAATTTGAGATTACCCTTCTTAATTCCAACCTGATTATCACTAGTTGATGGTTTGTCACTAGCATGAACTACAACGAATGATGATGTGGGTTGAGAACCCCTCAGACCAAAATTATACAACATTTGGAATACCATGGAAATTCTTAAGAAGTGGTCACCCTTACAAATCCTGGAAGGGAATTTGGGCTTGCGATGAATCTTGATAGACGTTTCGACATTATCAACACTCCCAAAATGATGAACAATAGTTTTTTGATTTCTTCAAACATGTCTTGCAGTGGTTGGAAGTCCCCCCCCNCCTAGATTATTTTTCTTCTTCTTAATATTCCTTTCTTCTTCTTCTTATCCACCTGGTTACTAGATGTAGAGCTTTCACTAGGCGAAGAGAAGGAATGAGAATAAGACCCTACAGGAAAAGAAGGTAGAGGATCGACATGAGGTTTATGGTCTCTGGGTGGGGTGCTTACTGATGAATCACTAGGAGCATTTACGTTCAATGGAGTGGAAAACTGTTGGACATGGTGTTATGTTGTCATTGATGTCAACAAGGGTTAATATGGATTTATCATCCATACAAGTATCTAGCTATACCAGTTACAAGAATCATCAGTAAAGAACAAATAACAATGTTGATCATTGGATCAAAATAAGAGCACGATCAGACAATAAAGAATGAAGAACAATGTTGATCGTTAGATCAAAATAAGAGCACAATTAGACGATAAAGAAAGAAAAACATGTTGATCGTTGGATCAAAATAAAAGCACGATCGGATGGTAAAGAATGAAAAAACAATGTTGATTGTTGGATAAAAGTAAAATCATAATCAAACGACTGAGATCTCCTTCTGTGAGTCCATTAAGAAACGAAAAAATGGCTAAGTATCATATTCTATCTATATCACTTAAAAATTTCTAAGTATAGTTCATTATGGAGGTAACAAAAGTTGGGCATGCATTTTGATGACATCCAAGAACACATATGAGTCTGTGAGTCTGAGAGTATGCGAACCCGAGAAAAATCACTTGAAAACATTTCTAAGTATAGGTTCATCTTTGAGGTTGCGGAAGTTGTGGGTTAATTTTGATGTCACCATAGAATATATGCAAGTGTGCGAGTCCGAGAGTCCATGAACCCATCATACAAAATAATTCTAAGTAAAATTTCATGTTTGAAATAAATGAGATATGTCCAATCAACACTTGATTATATCCAAACTATTAAAACTCCAAGATAATGAATGGAAAGGAATACATGTGAGTCCGTGAACCATCCACTTAACAATTGATTAAATCATAACCAACGATCTCCAAAGTATGAAAAGGTTTAAATACTGTCGAAGCTACAAGGAAGTGAAGAACTAACCATCCATTGAGGATACATATCCATGACGGAGGAGAAATCATACACCACAAGTTGCACGACAGTTAAATAAGGTGTTGCACTATTAATATGGATCGTCTATAATTTATGACGTGTAACTCTAGGACTAAAAGTGCACAATGGTCAACTGGTAAATCTCCACCATGTTGAAAGAGCGTGGGCTATAGATCTCACCATTATATTAATTTCTGATTGTTGATCCAAGATAATATTGAAATCATCAGATGAGTGCTTGTTAGGAATTGCGTTTGGTCACAGTTTCTAGTCACCTAGAAGAAAGGGGTTCATAGTTGGAGTCTTAGCGCCAAATGTAGAACAATAACCTTTTTTAATAGAGACTCAACCAGAGGTCACATAAAGGAAAGATAAAATGTGTGGGGCTTAACTTTGTTTCTTGTAGGAAAACCAGGAAGAACACCATTATTGTAATCAATAGAGCCTAAGAATCATGTTCACCATTGTGGCTGAAAAGATAAATAATCTTGTCTACTAGTACCATTTGAGAATATGATTCTTAATATAGTTTCCTATTAAAAATATATTGAAGAAAAACCAAAGTCATCTGATTATTTAAATTAATAAAGGAAAAAAATAATTTCTATTAATAAAAGGGTACAATGGTTCATTGTCAAAAGATGCAATGGTTCAAATTCACACAAGTGGGAAGACTATAAAAATGAGAAATAATGGTGAGAAGAAAGTGTGTTTGTGGTCTACATCAAAATATTAGAAGCAAGTCTAGAGTCCAAGGAAGAAAGATAAATATACTTATGAAGCGAGGGTGGAAGGGAGGAGGAAGGAACGATTAGTATCCTTTGCTAATTAAAGTGCCAAAACAAGGAAGTTGGTGCTTCCTAGGTTTGGAGCCCTAAAACCAAGGAGTTGGTGCTTCCTGTTGATTTTTCATAAGCTAGGTAAAGCATAAATTTTATTTCATTTTAGCATTTCACTTAACCATAAACAATAATGTTGCAGCAACCAAGATCACAAGAAGAAGCATCACGCACAAGAACACAAGAAGTACCCTGGGAAACCCTTCTCAACAAGGGAAGAAAACCCATCCAAATCCTTTGCTATATTATTCAAGAGAAAGACCTTCACCACCAAGAATGACCTAGCACACAGGAGGGTGCTTAAGCCCTAGAAGACTAGCACCCAAGAGAGGTGCACACCTTTTCCCAAGTAGATGTATTTGTTGTAATTTCCAAACACATAAGAAATATATGATTCCACAATGGGGAATCATTCCTTACTTATATTAGACTTGTCCAATCAACAAAGAAGTCTATTGGCTCAACAGGGTCGACCTCTTTAAGTCACTTTATGATAATGATAATAATAATAATAATAATAATAATAATAATAATAATAATAATAATAAATATTATTATTATTATTATTATTATTATTATTATTATTGTCCATATTAATTATCTTTTACATTTATTATTAATCACATTAAGGTGGGGCTGACCTGTACCCTTTACATAACAATTAGTGTTACAGGCAGGTTTGAATCTTGAACAACATATAGAAAAGGATCTGATACACCCACTAGTGGTCATCCACTAGGGGCACATCCATAGGTATGTCATAGCTCTGGCTCATTGAATTACACAGAAGAACCAGATCTACACACATTCACCTGTTCTCATCCATAGACACGTCCACTCTACATATCTTCTTTCCCACTACCTCACACAAGAGAATCATCTTCATTTTTCTCGTCAACTCTACTGCTTATAGGATGATAACACATCATCTTCATTTCTGTTCTCGTGACGATGCACCCACCACTTTGGGATTTCACACATTCACCTTGTGTTCATCCACATGCATGTCCAACTCATCAGATCGCCTTTCCCACTAGATAATCATATGGATTTCTTCTCACTCTATGAATGGAGGAGGTCATATATATGTTCCTATCTATGTCTCAGGAAGGAATCACGTAACCTTCTTAGGGGATTTCTCTCAGGTTTGTAAGCCGAGAGAAAGACTTCACATAGCTACAATGATCCACACCTCATAGGTTTTTAAGTTGGATAATTTCTCACATATATGCATTCATCAACACTCCCTTTCAGCTAGGGAGGCATTCTTTATCATGCCAACTCTCACACAGATGTATTTTTAATTTTGTCTTGGCTAGATTCATCAACACTCCCTCTCAAATAGGGATCCATTCTTCAAGAGTTAATTTGGTGAATGTATCTACAATCTGATCATGTGTAGGAAGGTATTACATGTGTACGATTTTCCTCTGCATCATATCCTTGAAATAAGGATATTTCATCTCATCTTATTTTGATCCATCAGGAAACACTGGGTTCTCAAGGAGATTTACTCACGTCTCTTGGTTATCATCATAGGATCCATCTCATGGTCAAGTAAATCTATCATAATCTTGTGAAGCCACATTTATTTGCATACTGATTGTTATATACTTCTTCCTCAGAGGTACTCAAGGCCACAGAGTTTTGTTTCCTGCTGCATTAGGAAACCATGGAAAAATTCACAGTAAGACAACAAACAAATGTGCTCTTCCAGTCCACTATACTCTCTTCTCAAACTGTATTGGCATATCCTACAAACTCAAGTTCATATTGGAGGCATATCTTAGGCCATATCCAACTTTGCCTCATATATATCTCAATACATGTTTTTTTGTTGTCTAGTGAGTCTATCTTGGTTGACTCGTGAAATGACTTGGCACATTCATTGCATGGAATGAATAAAGTATGGTGTTAACTAGATACATTAGTGATCCAATCAGTTGTGGATCAGTCTCGTTTGAATCATCATCAATATTCTTCATTAAATCCATCATGATGGATTTTTCATTCTGTCATACTGAATTTCTTTAATATTTTCACTGTATATTTTCCTTAACTCAGGAAAATCTCATTTGTCCTCTGTCATACTTCTTGTCCCAAGAATTTGTCTAGCATACTCAAATTCTTCATCTCAGATTTAGAAGTCAAGGATTACTTCTATCCAACAACAAGTATTTCTGAATAAGTCATTAAAATTAGGCTCTCGTCACCACACTATAATGATATAGGTTTGGATAAGAAACACTCTTGTTGAAATCCAAAATCATCAAGAATATATCTGTTTGATATATTTTCCAACTCATCGATGATAGTACAAATGGAAGTGTATCAGGTTCACTGGATCAAGTGTCTCATTATAGACAACTCCCTATGTTTGTGAGAAACATCTGGCTATAGATCTCGTTTTGTATTTCTTGACACTTTCATCAGCTACATGCTTGATCATATATATCCACTTAGAAGTTACCATAGACTTCCCTTTTTGGTCCCTGAATAATATCTTATGCATCATTATTTAAGACATACTGGTATTCTTTTGTTATGGCATATTTCCATACCAGTTCTCTTGTTGCTTCTCTAAGACAAGGAGTCTTGGCATCAATGAAGTGGCTCATGACTGAAGGATAGATCGAAAATCTGTTTTTATCTCTCGAAATGTGCCTTGAGAGGCTTGTATGTTTCTCTACCTCTTGCAGACTGAGTCTAGGTAGGAATTGTATGCCCTTACTGCAATATCTTTGAACATATCAACTAGAGAAACTGGATAACCTGGAGTAATGTTTGTCTCCCTCTGAATTTTTGAAGGGGGAGAAGGTATTGTCTCACTATCAATATCCATCTGAGATTCTCTGGGTATTTGGAAAACTATTTCTTCTTCAAGGGAAACGTCTTTGCTTGTCTCAATCTGTCTCTGACTAGGAATGTCTTTGAAGATTCATTGTATCTTTTCTTCCTAAAGGATTTATCTTGGACTTCTTCTCTTTGGGTACATGAAAATACATTTGGCACCCAAATAACCTGAAGTGTTCAGTCTCAGGATTCATTCCGAAGAATACTTCTTCGGAAGTTATGTTTTTCAAAGTCTAGTGAAGACTCCTATTCTGCACATATACTGTGTCATCCATGCTTCTTCCCATGGAATCCTAGAAATATTCTGATCTTGTTTTGTAGCATTGGTTGTCTCAATGATGGTTCTATTCTTCTCCTTTCTCAAATGGTTTTGGATCCTTCTAAGTCAAGTGACACCCTCTGAATGATAAGAATCTTATTTTATTGTTAACCTATCTGGAACAACAAAAAAAATCAACACAAGAATATCTCCTAAAGGAGAATAATGAGTACATCAGAATCAAAACAATTTAAGGAATATTGTCACAACTACAACACCTACTTGTAATGTAGAAAATTTTTAGAAATATAGGTTAGGGGAATGAAAATTAGAACAATCAAACCTGGAGTCTTTACTTTGAGTGTGTTGTTTCTCTGAATGGACTGACATCCCTCTGAATCTATGACTTCAACAAAGGTTCCTTCCTCTTGCAATTTTACACATGAAAATGATAAAAATAATATATAAAAGTGCATACCTGAGGATTCTGATATGATTTCTCCAATGGCTCTTGGCTGATATCTATCCTCTGAGATCTTTATTAATAAGATATTCAAAGTGTCACCTTTTTTCATATTTGTTATTTTTAAGCTGGCCCTTCAATGTAAGGGCTTGAGTAGGTGATTGGCTTCCTTGTCGTGACATCATCTTCCTTCCATTCATTGATAGTTGTCTCCTGTAAACCCTTTTGTACTACCCACAATAAGTCTTCCTTCGAAGTCTTGTATTTCAAGAACTTTGAATTTGCTTGATCCATCAAGTTTATCTTCCATCATAGTTTTAGATTCTTCACAACCCTTTGTCAACTAGGCTAGAAAACCTAACGGTTAGGCTAGGCTAGTACTTTTAGGTTTTATTATAATTATGACTACCAACAATAAGACTTTGAGACATAGGATAATAGAGATGAGTTTAAGAGCTCTTTCAATGAGTTTGCATAAACCCTAATTCTGAAATTTCTGTAGAAATTAGCAAAACCCTAGAAACCCTAGGGCCAAAATTTCAAAATGCTAGAAACATCACTTTGAGAGTCTTTGGAGGAGGCCGTACTCTCCTATGCAAAAAATATACCCAATATTCAAGTGTTTAAGGGCTGAAACACCTCATAAAGGAAGGCCATATGGATTTTTTGGAAACCCTAGGAGGGTCGTACAGTTTTGCAGAAGAGATAGGAGACTGATAGATGCTTGTGCAATGGGTTCTTCAAGCCCTGTGCTTTGATACCATGTTGATTTTTCATAAGCTAGGTTAAGCATGAAGTTTCTTTCATTTTAGCATTTAACTTAACCATAAACAATAATGTTGCAACAACCAAGATCCCATGAAGAAGCACCATGCACAAGAACACAAGAAGTACCCTAGGAAACTGATCCAGATTAATTTCGGCACGAAATGAGAGCAGAGATATAATAAAGAAATGCACAGAGATATCACATATATCCAGTAATATAACAGAAATATATCAGAGATGAAACCATAAACACAGAGATATTGTAATACACGGTTTCTATTAATGAAACAAATGTACAGAGACTGTAAAAATACAGAGTGAAAGACTCGCTAGAATGCTGACAGCTTATCTCTGAGAAGAGATGTGACGGTTACTCGCATTCACAAGAAGATGATTACAATGAGGCTCTGAAGACCCTTTTACAATAAACAGGAATGCCAAAATTACTAGACATCCAAAAACCTAACCCTAGGAGATGAAGCGCCAAAATTCATGTGGGCCCCGTTTGGGTAAGTGAGTACATCAACTTCCCAGGGTCGTAACTTTTGCATACGATCTCCGTTTTAGGAATGTGATAGCTCGTTGGAAAGGTATTGTCGAGGAGATTCATTTTGGGGACTCAATTATTCCTTTAGATATATTTGAGAACATAGATCTAAAAAAACCTTCATTTGGACCCTCAAAATGGCCCCGGAAGTTAAAACCTGCTAAAAATAGTAAATTGCCAAAATGGCCAAAAAACTATTTTGAGCCATTTGGAAAAGTTGGGTGGCCACCGATATCCACCTGGATCAGAAACCCTTCTCAACAAAGGAATAAAACCCAGCCAAATCCTTTTCTATATTCTTCAAGAGAAAGACCTTCACCACCAAGAATGACCTAGCACAGAAGAGGGTGCTTAAGCCATAGAAGACTAGTGCCCAAGAGAGGTGCACACCTTTTCCCAAGTAGATGTATTTGTTGTAATTTCCAAACACAAAATAAAGATATGATTCCACAATGGGTAATCATCCCTTACTTATATTAGACTTGTCCAATCAACAAAGGCATCTATTGGCTCAACATGGCCGACCTCTCTAAGTCACTTAATAATAATAATAATAATAATAATAATAATAATAATAATAATAATAATAATAATAATAATAATA
>JZKD02S2186896.1:132376-173875 GCA_000966675.3 Picea glauca
GGTGGGAAGTACCTCCACCCCTCCTCATAGAACTAGGGTCAACACCCTATATCGAGCCATACTGTGCAACTACTGTTCTTGGAGTCACGTCATCAAACATCCACTCTGGGTAAGTCATGTATCCTGTCAAAACCACACTTACCATAGATCATAGTAGTATTTCGAGTCATAAATGAAATAATAAGTACAACTTATAGAACACAATATCTTCTTGATGTCTACGTCATCCCAGTTACCTCAATACTATAGTCATTTGTCTATCACATAGCTCATCATCATGTAGGTTAGTTCACCTATCTTTTTCATGAGAATATATCATGTAACATACAAATAGGCCTAGAGGTACACATCTCAATGTCTAACAAAGTCTAAGTGACTCCAAACAAGTGCTAAACTTTGAATTATCAAGATTAGTAAACAACAATGTTCTAACTACCTAAGGTCAAAATATGGGGCATTACAGGGAAGGGTTGCATATCTCTCAATGTATCTGGGAATTTTATCTAGTCAATGAAGGTCACTCTCAAATGTTTTTAGTCCAAGTAATGTACAAGAAAAAGTAAGAATGTATCATTGTGGGATTTGTTTTTCTTTCCTTATGAAGGATCTCTATGAAGGACTTGAATTTGGTTGAATGGAAAGTTGGTAGGTTGAGTGACATATTGTCAATTATGAGACTTTGATTTCAGTGCGTGAGTGCACTTTAAACAAACATAAAAAAAAATGACAAATTCATCATATATCTAGAAGTCAATTTAACAATATAAATGATGGTAGATATTAGATATATCAAGAAGTACCATAGATTTTAAATGTTTCAATGAAACCAATAGTGTCCCTTGTGTTGGATATCAGAAGATGATTTTAAGACTGTGCTTCACATCTACATGAAAAATTAATGCAGATGCATGAGGTAAAAGTATTGAAGTTCTTGATACCTTAGGAATTGGGGATGTGGAATGTACCTGTGGAATCCTTGCATTTGTAAAGACAATAATTGGTGATAATTACATAAACGTTTTTTTTTCTAGGTTTTGGTTGGCATCAATGGTGGCCAAATATTTGCTAATGTTCACCTCATTTTCTTCCATTGTATCATGATTATGTCGAGTAACTAGGCCTTTTGTGTACTATTCCCCATAATTGGGATTTATGGAGTATATGCCAAAATTAGATAATACTTAGATATATTTCTCTCAGAAGATGCATCAACTATTCCATCCTTGTATGTATCTTACATGCTAATTTTATTTTCATAACAATCAACCACTTTTAGTCACTCGAGCATATTAATAAAATTTTGATTTTGATTTCTACTTTTCTACATATATGATCATCAAAGGTTTAAGAAAAGATAAAAAAAAAATAGGATCTGAAAAGTGTGTGTGTATTGAGTGGTTATATGAGAGAGTTCTTTGAAGGCGCACAAAGAAGAAAAATTCACATAGAATTACCTATCTGTTATCAACAAAACAAGGGTAAAAATATGCACAAGACCCAAGGAGTTGGTAGATATAAGTAATTGTGGAACCTGAGATGGTGGTCCAAATGAAAGAGAGTAAATAACAGTAGGATATATTCCTCTCCTTTGGTTCATTTTATTTTACTCATAAATTTATTCTAGTACACCATGTATTTCATGTTCTGAAGTTTGAATTTGAGAATCACATGTGATTCAAGGTTCAAATGGCATCCATTTTAAGTAACACACTTGATTCAGTTTCATGTGAAAAAACATATAATGGATATCCCTCTCAAGATCAGATTGAAAAAAAATCATAGAGATCCACTGATTCTTGTGTGAATGGTGCCAATGTTGGAAATGATTGTTTTGACAATGGACATATTTATTTTTGTTGTTTGAATGTGGAGGGATGTTGATGATAGTCAACTAATTTCTTCTCAAGAGAATTGATATCTTAACTCAACATTTTGCTTACAAATGTTTGTTAGAATTATGAAATGCTTAGAATGTTAGTAATGCATATATAATGAATGATAGTTGCATATCATTTTATGTGATATACAACTAGAAGTGATTGACTTCTGAGATCATTTCAAGGGAAATTATAAATGATGTGCAATGAAAGGATTATGTGCATACTCATAGTTGTTTATTTGATTGAAAGTTCATATTACATGTAGAATGGTCTTGGATATGGTGATGAGTGTAAGCCATAATGAAGGATGTGTATTACTACATACTAGAGACAAACATTATGAGAGGAATCTCATGCTTATGAAATCTGATTTCTATATGAAACATGTTTGAAACAAAATACATTTGATTGAAATTATTATTATGATATCTCATGGTAACTATATGTATATGATATAGGTGATATGGTGGATCTATCTAGGAAGGATAGATGATGGATGCTAAAGTTTAAAAGCATGGAAAAAATGCCAGTTTATACTGGAACCTCAGGATATATCGTGATCAACGTTGAGATGTGCTATGTTATGGTGGAGAAATCTAGAGGGATGCCTTGGCTATAAGAATATATAAGTATTTGTACTCTTCCTATGAGAGGAATCCTTGGAAAATGAAGGATCACCCAAGGGACTATGTAGTAAATAAGGGTATGCATGGGCTTGGATGGTGAGTAACTACAAAGAAGAGGAGACTTGAATGATTCATGTTGCAATCTAGTTGGGATCATGAGGGCATTAGGTGTGTTTGATAAAATAGTGAGATTATTTCAATACATGGTATCCATATGGAGAAGATACATATTTATATAGATAAGTATTGTACTAGATTGTATACTTTATCTTGATTTTTTTGTGACTGGCGGAATCGAAAACTAGTCGGGAATGTACTCATGCAACATGTGGTCTTGTTATCTGACTACTACCATTATTACCTCCAGGTGTGCCCATACTGCCCAACACGTGACACACAAGGTAGTCCAGGGTCTTGAACTGGTGATGTCATATAGTGGAGTGCCTTAACAATACACTCCATCATCGACTTCCCTACACCTAAAGGGAAATTTATCTTGAGTTATTTACAATTCAGTTGTGAACTGAAATTCATAGATTGGATTCATATTGATGAAATATTTAATGCATATAAATCAATATAATTTATATGTTTACTTTCATGACTTTTGTAGAGATATACTGAAATACTAAAAGATTGGAGATATACCAAGACAATGAAGAGAATGACATTGTAGGTATAGATGAAGAACAATGAAATAAACATTATTGCAGTAATAGAACACCGAGGAAAATGTTATTCCAAGGGGGAAGGGATGTAACATCCCGATTTGATCCTCTTGAACATTGTAAGTATTTTATTTCTGAAGTTAACAAAAAGATGACCAAGGCTAGTTGAGCATGAGTTCCTAAAGAGGCTATGATACCATAAGAGGGGAAAGGTGATAGGGTCTAATGGGGTTTTATTCCTAAAAACATCTGTATTATGTTACCTTGAACCTTCACATATTTAAAAATTAAGTTTCCATGATAAAAGACGATTAAGAGGAGTGGAGGAAACAAATTCCTCAATCTAAGCCATTTTTCCTAAAAACAAGCAAGCTATCTCCTCTACATCCTTCGAACTAGGAAAACAAGTTGAGATTGAATTATCTTTCTGTGAGGCATGAAGAGAATTCGAATGTGAAGTGAGGGGTTGTTGGTAAAAGAGGGGAAACTGATTTTTTGGAGAGGAGACAACAAAAAGAAGAGAGCCAAGTCCATATAGAACATACTAGCCATGTAAGAGATCTTTTAGATTGAGAAAAATGTTAAGAAACCAAGAGGATTATATAGAGGCTTAATATATCAAAATGGAACTTCCTATGCCTACACTAAAGAGCACATAAGGGAATTATTTTTTAGGGACTATGTAACATTGAAGTAAATACTCCTTGTGTTGTGTGGGGTGGGTAATGTGGGTTCCTAAGAATCCCAACAAGATAAAACACTTGGTTTGGACCTGTTTGGGTTGAAAAATCATATTTTTTCTTATCCTACTTCACTTTGGTGGTATCATAGCCCGACTAGGGGGCGGTTTCCACAACAAACTACCTACGATTGGGTGGAAAACACTCCTTTATCTAGTTGTTGTCCTAATGATCCAAAAAGGATCCATAGAAACCTAAGAACAACTCAGAACTCATGGAGGCAACTCATGATGCCAGCATCCATACAACACATGTAGTAGGAGAAAGAAGGTGACATGTGGCATACTGACGTTAGCATGGTGATGTGGAAACACCAGAGGCTTCCACATGTCACCCAATTTTGGCGTTTTCGGGTCAATATGTGGACCAATCAAATCGTGCCACGTGGAAGTCTATACATTGACATGGCGTGAAGATGTGGCGTGATGACATGGCATGATGAATTGGTAGGGGGAAATGTGGACCAGTGAGAGGTTGTCATGTGGCCCAATCAAAGGTTGCGACATGGCAAGCAGGAAATGCTCAATGAAAATCCGTGAGCAAAATTTGAAAAAAAAAATAGTTTGGCAGGTCCGTCAAATCTGGCAGACCACATCAAACTTGGCAGACCATGCTAAACTTAGCCACAATTAATCATTTGGTTATGGATATAGCGTCATTGCTAAACTAGTGGAACCAACTATATGTAAATATATATGTTGTAACAATACAAAGAAGAAAAGGGGGAGGCCTGTGGGTTTGACCCCGAGACCTCCTCCCACACATGCGCCTTAACAAATCCGACCTGACCAATAGGCCACGGGCCACACATTGTAAAAAATGCCCTGAAAAAATATTAAATGTTGCATCCACCTAACCACTGAGAAGAGGCGCTCATACGGTATAACCATTTGGGCACATAAAACAATGCAATTCATTCATTAATGCAGGTTGCAGAGGGCACATAAATCAAGACAAATTTCTTCTTGGGCCTAGGAGTGCCAGAGTTGGATCGAGGCATGGAGATAGTCATTTTTGGGTAATTCGATGCCAAGAATTCAATGGTGCTATCCATTTTCTGATCTGAGCATTATTTATGTAATTTGATTTCAGAATGAGGTATACTTATGTATTTTACCAAATTCTTTTGTTGAGTTAATGAAAGAGCCCACCCATTTGAGAGAAGGACCCGAAGACGTAGTCCACTAGGGAAAAACTCCGTTATCAATTTTTTGTGTTCAGATTTGATTCAAATGTCTCTTCATTTTTTAGGTTTTCCTTCTTTAATGGTGCACTTTAATTTATGCTCATTTAATGCAATTCTTTATAAGTTACTAGATGAAAAGATCCCAGATCATGTTGGTATCAGAGAAGTCGTATTTGAATTGAATTGTTGAGTGTGAATGATTACTAGGGCCAAACATAAGAAAGGTGAAGGAACTCTTAATAATTTCAATCCCAAAGGAAGAAAATGGCAGAAAAGAACAAGCGTGATGAACAAGAGAAAAACTTTCACATGGTCTTTTATCGCATGTCAGAAATGGTTGAACGAATGTATGGAGATTATGAGAAGAGGATGAAGAAGAAAGTGAAGAAAAAAGAATAACATGTAGATGATGGTGCTTTGGTAAAGAAAGGGATTGGAGGAGATCCTTCTGAGCCTCTGTCTTCACCTTCGAGTTCTATTTCTTCTTCCTCTAAGCATTTTCATCATTCTCATTATTCTATCCATAAATGCTCTTTTAAGAAACCATTATTAAATATTGAAGTAAAATTTTGTTTACCTATGTTTAATGGAGATGCTAATCCTAAAAAGCTATATAATTGGATCTGATAGGTTGAAGTGTATTTTTGTGTTCAACATATTGATGAAGAAGAAGTTAAAGTGCAACTGGCTTCTCTTTGGTTGGAAGGCACTGCTCTCATATGATGGGAGAGAAAGCGCCAGGATAGAAGTAAGTGTGGTAATATTATTCCTCGTGGTCAGAATTTAATTCAACGATAAGGAAGCAATTTTATCCATTAGGGTATTTACATAAAGCAATGATGGAATGGAAACATTTAAGGCAAAGTAAAGGTCAAACTGTACAAAGTTTCACAAAAGAATTTAGGGAGAAATATCTTGCATTGAACATTAATCTGGATTCTTATTAAACTTTAATGAAGTATATTGGCACACTTCACAGTTATATTCGTCATATTTTTCTCTTGTTTAACCCCACTAGTCTTGATGAAGTTTGTGTGCAAGCCACTCACCTTGAGAACAAGGGGAAGCATGTTCAAGAAGATCCCACGAAGAAGCCTTCCAATCTCCCACATAAAAAATTTAAGAAGTTTAAAAGGAAGGACAAGAAGACCGTTGCATTGACGAGAGAAGGAGGAAATCCATCTTGCACTCATTGCAAGAAAAGTGGTCATGTTGAAGAGCACCTTTGGAAAATGCATCCAAAAAAGAAACCGAAACAGTTCGGTGGAAATGGGAAGACAAAAACCATTTCTACAGTGAAACAAGATCTTGGTTCTAATTCAAGAGATGAAGGAAAGATCACAATGGTTGGAGTACAAGGTAAATATTCCCTTCATGCTAGTTCAAGTTACAATAATGAATCTCATGATGATGAATGAAATAGGAATGAATTATTTCATATAAGAGTTGTATCTAAACACTCTAAGATAGATACATTATTTTATCTGGGTTCCCAAGTAAACTTAATATCTAAATAACTTGTCAAGAAGATGGATCTTGAAACAGAACCTAATCTGAAGCCTTATCCTCTTGGATGGGTATGTGATAAACAAAAACTTAATGTCACCAAAACATGTAGGGTCAGATTTGCTATAGCTTCAAAGTTGATTAAAGAAGTGGATTTGGATGTTTTACCACTTGATATATGTGGCGTAGTGTTGGGAAGTCCTTATCTTTATGATAGAAAATAAGTCTTCTTTCATCATGAAAATAAATACCACCTTACTAAAGGGAGAGTCAAATGTATTGTTAGAGCTCACAACATGAGGTTAAATACAACACTTGTTAGTGCAAGGAAAATGAAGAGGCTCATAAACACTAATAAGAGATATGTACTCATGGTCGTAAGAGAGAAATATGTCGGGACATCCGACGCGTTCCAAGGATGTGATCCTTCTCATAAAAATGAATTAATTGATATTATTTCTAGGTATGATGATATTTTTGAGGAACCAGATGGATTACCTCCTAAGAGGGAAATCCAACATGAGATACATCTTCAGTGGGATTCTCCTCTTGCTAATGTGGACATGTACAGGATGTCAATTGTGGAGATGACATAGATCAAGAAGTATGTACAAGGCTTATTGGATCAAGGTGTCATTAGGCCTAGTTCATCTCCTTGTGGTTCTCTGATCGTGATGGTGCCAAAGAAAGATGGCACATGGCGAAAAATCACGGTGAAAAATCGAAACCCTCTTCCTCGTATAGATTATTTACTTGATCAATTGAAGAATGTTGTTTATTTCACTAAGTTGGATTTACGTAATGGATATCATCAAATTAGGGCCACAGAACATGATGCATCAAAAACTACCTTTAAAACCAAATAGGGATTGTTTGAGTGGTTAGTTATGTCGTTTGGACTTTGTAATGCTCCGACAACTTTCATGCATGTGATGAATGATGTATTCATGCCTTTCCTATATGAATGTGTGATTTTATATTTAGACGACATTCTTATTTTTAGCAAGACTTGGGATGAACATGTGAGGCATGTGAAGAAAGTATTGGATACTTTGCAAAGGGAAAATATGTATGTAAAATTGTCTAAATGTGAATTTGGCAAGACTGCACTTGTGTACTTTGTCTAAAACCAAATAGGGATTGTTTGAGTGGTTATTTATGTCATTTGGGCTTTGTAATGCTCTGACAACTTTCATGTGTGCGTTGAATGATGTATTCATGCCTTTCCTAGATGACTTTGTGATTGTATATTTAGAAGACATTCTTATTTTTAGCGAGACTTGGGATGAATATGTGAGGCATGTAAAGAAAGTATTGGATACTTTGCAAAGGGAAAGGATGTATGTAAAATTGTCTAAATTTGAATTTGGCAAGACTACACTTGTGTACTTAGGTCATATTGTAGGAGGAAGACAATTAAAAATTGATCCTTCCAAAATTAATGTAATTGTAAATTGGCATGAGCCAAAAAGTGTAACCGAAGTCTTAAGCTTCTTGGGTGCAGTCTAGTATTGGAGGAGGTTAATTTCCAGCTTCTCCTTTATAGCATCTCCTTTGCATGCTTTAACCAGTGTGAAGAATTCTTTTTAGTGGGAAGGAAAGAAACATAAATCTTTTGACACTTTTAAGGAGGAGATTAGTACTGCACCAGTATTAGCACTGTCAAATCTTCATCATCCTTTTGAGATAGAGACAGATGCCAACGGATACACCATGGGTGCATTATTGATGCAATATCGTAAGGCTATCTATTACCACTCTGAAACCTTTAACCAAGTTGTTGTTAACTATCCTACATATGATAAAGAGTTGTATGAATTAGTCAAGAGCATAAAGAAATGCAAGCACTACTTGTTAGGGAAGTAAACAATCATACATATAGATCACCATCCCTTACAGTATCTCCAAGAACATACCAAATTGCAACAATATGGACACTACAAATGGATGGGTTTTCTACAAAAATTTCATTTGGTAATCAAGTACAAAAAGGGTACAAGTAACAAGGTAGTCGATATGCTTTCTAGACCTCCTATAGCTTCTTCTATTGTTTTGAAGAATACTTCTTTATCTCATGATATCTATGTAGAATAGTATTCCATTGATGAAGATTTTAAATAATTATATGAGAAGTTAACCCTTGGTACACAGGTAAAGAACTATTGTCTGCAGGGAAAACTACTCTACCTTATTGGAAAGCTATGTATTCCTACAAGTGAACGAGTCCATGTAATACGAGAATATCACACTTCTCTTGTGTTTGGGCATCTTGGGGTAGGAACAAAATATGGATTATTTGCAGAGGTTTGGTTACTGGCCTCAAATGAAAGAAATTGTGACTAAATATGTAAAGGGGTGTGTGATGTGTTCTACTTTTAAGACCACTAATAGAAAACTGGGGCTATACTCACCACTTCATGTTCCATCCCAACCATGGGAATGTATCTCCATGGATTTTGTAGGGGGTTTACCAATGAACAAAGGGGGTCATGAATATTTGTATGTTGTAGTGGATAGGCTCAACAAGATGTGTATCTTGATGCCATTTAAAAAGAAGATCATTGTTGAGAAGATTGCTAATATCTTCTTTCAGTATGTTTGGGTTGACTTTGGGTTACCCACATCCATCATCTTGGATCGAGATACTCGATTCCCTGGGGAATTTTGGACTAGCTTGTGGAGGTTGATGGACACCAAATTGAAGAGGAGCACTGCTTTCCATCCACAGACAGACAGACAGATAGAGGTGGTAAAAACAAAAATGGTACTTTTGCTTCAAGGATACTGCAACAAGCATCCCAAGTTATGGGATGAACATATACCCTATGTAAAACATGTGTACAACTAAAGTTTACATTAATCCACTCAAAGTTCACCTTTTGAGACATGTTATGGGTACCTACCCAAGGTTCCTTTGGACTTGATGTATGGGAGAAATGCCTATGTGAATGAAGAATGAAGAGAGAACTGAGCCCGTAAGTTCATCCCAAGGATCCAACAGATACACTAGGCAGTCAGGGAAAAAATGGAGAAAATTCAAGCACAATATAAAGCTCAGCATGACAAGCACAGGATTGATCATTAGTTCAAAGTTGGAGATCGGGTATGGATTCACATAAACAAGGAGATATTGAAGGGTGAAGCCAATAAAATCAATCCCATTCCTTATGGACCCTTCACTATCTTGGAGAAAAGTGGTACCAATGTTTTTTTTTCTGGATCTTCCAGCTTACATGCAGAATTACTCAGTTGTGAACATTGAGAACTTGAAACTTTTTTAGCCTTCCATGTGTTAGAATGTGCTCATTTTACCATAGAAAATATCACTATTATCACCCAACCATAGGCCAAAGCCACCCTCCAAGCACCTTGACCTTGACAGAGAGAATAATCTTGGTAGCAATCTAATAGCCAAGCAAGGCTAATGCACCAAGAAAGAAGTAACCAAAGTTGATCAGAGAGTCCAACCCAAAAGATAGAAGCAATAGGCTTTAGAACTGGTGGTAGCACCTTATCCAGAACTTGAACACAAGACTTTCAGAATACAATGTGCATAAGTGCCTCTCTGCAATTCTAAGAAGTGTGTATCAAATGAAGACTGGTGCCTTGTATTTATACTAATCCTGGTAGATTGTTTGGGCCGAATTCTCATTCTGGGTACTAATTAATTCAGATTAATTATCTCTCCCAGCTAATAAATCTTCTAGGGTTATGTTCACTTATTTTGTTTCTTCCGGAATATTCTAATCTTATCAAACGTCACAATGGAGGTTGATACCTCCCGAATCTACCATAATATCAACACTCCCTCCTAGCTAGGGAGGTATAAACGATAATGGTCTTGAGCACAAATAGACCATTCAACTCGTAGCACCACGAGCACCGTCATTATTATCCAACTAGATAATCTCCATGACAACCGGTACAATGTCAATTGATAGAACACAACTGTGTTTATCCATAGTAGTGCACAACTAATCAAACCATGACACATAGTCACAAACAGTGGAACATATCCACCATAGTAGCATATCTCTACTGTCTGAGGACATGCAGTCTCCATAACAATCATATGATATCAACCTTCACAGAAAATATTGTTATGATATAAACTGAATCATCTGGTCCATTCTTTCACTCACATCTATGAGATCTGAAAGAGAATCTACCTTCAAAGTAAAACATCAATGATGGGCTATTTGGACTATTCTTCTCAAGAAAGGAAGAATAATTCTCTTGATTTATGAGCCTAGACCATTCCCCACCCTAGGACTAAACAAAGTGCAACCTGGAGAGAATGAGTTTTCCCTAGCGAATGCCTATCCCCGATTGTTGAACCTGGACCATTCCCCATCCTGGGCCATTCCTCCATCACTAAACAAAGTGCATCCTGGAGAGAATGAATCTGCCCTAAGGAATGATTGTTCAGGCCATTTCCTAAGGAAATGATTGTCCTACACCAACCTCTAAAATAGACCATTCTTTGAAACTTCTCACAACTATGAGCTTCAAAATAATGATTATCCCGTGAGGTGGGCCAGTTTTCTTGAGTAACCCTCAAGAAGAGAGACTTCCCTAGAACATTCCCCATGTTAACCATAATGGGAAATCCCCATCTATGGTACATCAACAATCCATCGAACCATTTTCATTATGAAAATGATCGTTCGATCTGGACCATTTTCTGAACTGGAAAATTTATTTCCGTTAGAAATCTCAAAGCACTTTCCAAACTAGAAAGGAACTGCCCAAGCTGTACCATTTTTCAAACTTGAAAATGACTGTCCTCAATTCAATAATATGTCAGTGCTCCCTCCCAACCTGGAGAGTCATTTATTCCCTTTCAACTAAGGGATTTATTTCCACGATCTTCAATTTGTCTCAAAAATATGCAAATTTTGTTTTGGACAAAGGCTTTGTCAAGATATCTGTTGTTTTGTCATCTGTGGGGATATACTGGAGCTTTACTTCTCCTTCATGGACTTTATCTCAAATAAAGTAATATTTGATCTCAATATGTTTCAATTGTTCATGAAACACTAAGTGTTATGATATCCTTATACAACTTTGATTTTCATAGTGTATTATGGTCGAATATGGAACACGGTCAAATAAATCAGAGATTATCTTTCTCAGCCATATTGCTTCTATGCATGCCTCACATGTTGTGATATATTCTTCTTCTGTTGTGCTAAGTGCGACAAACTTTTGTTTCCTACTGCCCCAAGATATCATAGCGGAGCCTAAGTTGAAACACATCCCTGAAGTACTCTTTATGTCTTTTGCACTTCCTTCCCAATCTAAATTTGTGAATTCATGAAGTTGTATATCACTGGATGTGGTATATCTTAAACCATAGTTTAGTGTTCCATGAATATATATTAGAACATTATTTGCAACTGTACAATGTTCATGTCTAGGTTCCACCTGGAACTGACTTAGTGTGTTCACGGCAAAGCAAATGTTTGGTCAAGTATTTACCAAATACATTAATGACCCAATTAATTGTCGATATAGTGATGGATCTACTGGGTCATAATATGAATCTCTTACTTTTCTTATATCTGTAGTCATAGGAGTGTCCATGAATTTGCAATCCATCATTCCAAACTTCTGAAGAATCTTTATTGCATACTTTCCTTGTCCAAGGAATACTTTACCATGCTTCTTTGATACTTCTAGTCCCAAGTAATAATGCATGAGACCAAGATATTTCATATCAAACTCAGAAGCTAGTTCCTTTTTTCATTGGATGATGAGAGACTCTTCACCTGTTAGGAATAGATCGTCAACATATAGTAGTAGAATCACAGGCCCATTTTTCATGACTTTGTAGTAAAGATTTGGATCTGCATAACTTTTGCAGAAACCGAGTCTCGTTAGATAGTTGTTGATTCTCGCATACCAAGCTCTTGGAGCTTGCTTGAGTCCATATAAAGATTTATTTACTCTGCAAACATGAGTTTCTATGGAATGTACTTAAAACCCTTGAATTTGTTAAATATATACATCTTCTTCGTTTGCTCCATTGAGAAAAGTTGTTTTTACATCCATCTAATGTAAAATCCATCCCATGGAAGTAGCAAGAGATATGATATCTCTAATGGAAGTATATCTAGCAACCAGAGAAAATGTTTCGTCATAGTCTTTCCCTCCTTCTAGGAGAACCCTCTAGCTACGAACCTTGATTTATATTTATCCACGCTTTCGTCTTCTGCATGTTTGATCTTATATACCCATTTTGAAGTTACTACTAATTTTTCTTTAGGTCTAGGCACAATTTCCCATACATCACTTTTCATGATGGATTGGTGTTCTTTTGTCATGTCTTCTTTCCATTGTTTCTTCTGAACTGCCTCTTCAAACATGGTAGGTTCTTCATCTAGAAGATTTTTCATACATGTTGCATAGCTTGAGAATCTTTTGGGCTTCTTACTTTTTTTGAAAGTCCCATCTGGGGCCTTGATTCTTTCTGCTTATTGTAAGGTAGCTTCAAGCCAAGATGGTTGTTTCTTGGTCTTAGGTATAGTTTCTGAATCAATGGTCTCACATGGTTGCATTGGATGATCAAGTTGTTCCTTTTTTTCATTCTGGTTTTCTATGCTTTCTTCAATAGGATCTTCATACTCTTCTTCTTCTATAGTTTCTTCTATGGATTTATTGAAATCCATCTTTTGATTGAAGGTCACATATCTGTTGACTTCAATCTTATGTTGTTCTGAGATATAGATTCTATAAGCCTTGGATGATTTGTTATATCCCACAAATATGCCCTTATTTCCTGAGGTTTCTAATTTATTCCTTTTGTCCTTGGGAATGTGAGAGTAAAAAAGACATCCAAAGATTCTTAGGTTTTCCACATTAGTTTTCTTACATGAGAAGGCTTCTTCTGGAGTCATATCCTTCAATATGTGGTGAGGACTTCTATTCTGAAAATATATTGTTTTCATGGCTACTTCTCCCCATAAGAACATGGATAAATGTTGATCGTTTAGTAGTGCCTTCACAGTTTCTTCAATAGATATGTTCTTCCTTTCTACTACACCATTTTTTCGAGGATTATGGGGAACAATAAGCTCCCTCCTAATCCATGCTGATTTGTAGAATGAAAATAATTCCTTTGATGTGTATTCTCATCCATTATCTATTCTTAAGGTCTTGATTTTCTTGTTCGTGAGGTTCTCTATCTCTACTTTGAATTCTTGAAACTTGTTGAATACTTCGTTCTTTGTCTTCATAAGATATAACCAAGTCTTTCTTGAATAATCATCTATGAAGATTACGTAGTAAAGAGAACCTCCTAGAGATTTGACTGGCATTAGACCGCAAGCATCTGAGTGTATTAGATCTAGAATATCCTTAGATCTATTGTTGTTACTTGGGAATGGTTTCTTGATATTCTTTCCAAGAGCACATCCTTTGCAAATTTCTTCATGTGTAGATTGCAATTCCAGTATTCCTTCAACCATACTTTTGTATTTGAAAGTTTATATGAGCGTACCTTCTATGCCAAAGTTCATTGGGATTGACTTCATCATGTACAAGAGATTCTTCATTTTGTTCTAGTAGTCTATATAGATTTCCTTCATGGGTTCCAATAACCCTAGCATTCTCTATGCTCGAGTCTTTATGGCAATATAACACTTTTCCATCTACGAAAGCTATTATGTTTCCTTTATCTTCTAGGCAGGATATGGATACAAGATTTTTTTCTAAAACCAGGTACATATAAGACATTGCTCAAATGAACATTGTTACATGTTTTCAACTTGATAGAGGCTTGTCCAAATCATTCAACTGGGTAAGTGCTTTTGTCTCCAAGCTCTACCTTGTACGATTTCTTCTTCTCATTTAGATTTGAGAGTCTGGCTTGATCTCCCGTCATATGCCTAGAAGCTCCACTATCAATTATCTACATGTCATCTTCAATCGTTCCTGTGAGTGTTGAGTAGTGTAGATGACTAGTCTTTTCACTCATAACTTCGATTGACTCGTGATTGGTCATGCATTGATCCAAAACTTCAATTTTGATGTTTCTGCCTTCTGAGAGTGCCAAGAGATGCACTGGACTAAGGTGCACTTGAATACCTTCTTCTTGAACGAGATGTTCCATCACAAGGTTCTATATCGTGGTTTTAGGGTTTATGCAACTACTCCTTCTAGTAACCCTAGCGACAGTGTCTTGGAAGTTTCTCCTGCTAGTAAACCCTAGCGGCAATTCTTCAGTGATCTTAGTATCCTAATGTCTATGATTCCTTCTATAGTTTAGACTAAATAAAGGAGGTGTGGGCTCATAACTTGTTAGAATGTGCTCGTTTTACCATAAACAAAATTATTATTATCACCCAACCATAGGCTGAAGCCACCCTCCGAGCACCTTGAGCTTGACATAGAGAATAATCTTGGTAGCAATCCAATAGCCAAGCAAGTATAATGAACCAAGAAAGAAGTAACCAAAGTTGCTCAGAGATTCCAACCAAAAAGATAGAAGCAATAGGATTCAGAACTGACAACAACACCTTCTCCAAAACGTGCGCACAAGACTGGAAGCAACACCTTCTCCAGAACTTGCGCACAAGACTGGCAGCAACACCTTCTCCAGAACTTGTGCACAAGACTGCCAAACTGTAGTGCACACAAGTGCCTCTCTACAATTCTGAGAAGTGTGTGTCAAATGAAGACTGGTGCCCTGTATTTATACTAATCCTGGTAGACTGCCTCGACCGACTTCTCATTCTGGGTACTAATTAATTCATATTAATTATCTCTCTCAGCCGACATATATTCTATGGTTACGTTCACTTCTTTTCTTTCTTCTAGAATATTCTAATATTGTCAAAGGTCACAATGGAGGTTGATACCTCCCGAAGCTACCATAATATCAACACCATGATCATGGATCCAGATGAGGAAGTTTCAATACCTTCAGTTGATGAGTTTTCACCTGAGTACTTGGATGAGTTACAAGAAGATATTATCCTGGACAGGAGGATGGGGAATTCACGCATGGGCGATGTTGATTATCTTCGAGTAGGATTAAAGGGCACACATTTAAGTAAGGCAAAGTGGATAGAGAAGGACAAAGTGAGGTGACTCTTCCCTCACTTACATGTTGATTGATGAAATCTTTCGGTGGTCCAAAAAGCTCTTAGTGGGAAGGCATGATCCAAAAAGGATCCAAAGAAGTCTAAGAACAACTTAGAACTCTATTAGTGTCCTAACCCACACATAGGTAGATTAATATATTCGGATGTAATAAAGGTCAATATTAATACGGCCTTTCAATAAAATAGAATAAGGCGGATGTAAGAAGACCTAATAGAGGCTTCCACTTCTAGAAGGATCTTCCTCCAGATGCTTCTCTTGATAGACATTTTGTATAAATAAGGGTCGAGAGTATGAAAAGCCTAGCTTGGAGATTATTGTAATAGAGCACTTCTCGATTGGAGGTTTCCCCCTCGAAGAGGCCTATGAACATTTCTTTCTAAATCAAAGTGCTATTTCTATTGCTATTCTTATAACATTTATGTGTTATTGTGGAGATTATGCTAGATATTTTACTGTTATTCTTCCATTTCTAGCATTTTATTTCTGTTCTGCATATTTTATATATCTGGTATCTTGCAAGTGGTATCAGAGAACTTTCCTTGGCAAAAATTGTGGGATTTTTTTCCAGGGTAGAGACGTATTCCGACGTCTTTAAACCACAAAGATCATAAACCCGTGGTTGAGGGATTCATACATGCAGGAAATACAAGTGGTTCTTAAGCGCACATATGTTGGCCACCCTTGTAACCCCTGTTGGTACCCCTTCAAGTGGTAGTGCATCAAACAACACCTGTGTACGGATCGACCTAGATTTCCTGAAGCCCTCTTTAGATAAACCTATCGGTTGTTGGACTGCTATAGTGTCACCAAGAACAACACTCAGGAAGATACTCTCTAGTACCTGGGTAGTCGGGTAGTATGGCTAAGGGTACAGTCTATCCTCCTTAGTTAGTGCCCTGAGATATTGGGCCGAGTACTACTGTTGGACCTCACACGTATATCAGAGAGCTATAGCACAGGGAAAACCCTTGTCTGTAGAACCCTTAAATACCTAACCCTTGGGGGATAGAAACATAAACGAATTACAAACAGACTAGATCTATTGTCGCGCAACTGTGTTCAGGTTGCCAAGTAAATACACATCTCTTTCTAGTTAAACATTTGGGGATTTCATCACTGCAGTATTCTTCAGACAAGTCTGGAAATTTTTTCACCATTATTTGAGACCTATTCCATTGGATTCATCTCTCCGCCCTTATCACTTTCATCGATATCATTTTTAGACAAAAGTTTGACCCCACCTGCCCCTTTTCAGTTCACCCATCCTCATGGCCCATACCCATAGCCAAGACTTGGAAGCTCACTTCAACACCATGCAATCTGGTTTCCTAGAAACCCAAAAAGAAGTAAAACAACTCAGTGCTACTATTTCCTCCATCGATTCATCCATCAATGCTACCATAAATAGAACCATGCAATCCTCAATGGAGGAAGTCAAACAAGAACTTACCACCCAGCTTGAATCTGTCTTTCCAGCACTCTGCACCAAACTGAAGATCCCTACAGATGACCATTTCTCTGAAGCACATCCAAAGAATGAAGGAAAAATTTCCTCCCATTCCCATACCTTTTAGTCCCATCAATTTCAACATGACATATGCCTTCTGCAGGTGGACATGACCAAATTTGATGGCTCGGACCCCACTGGTTGGGTAACCCAAATGGAACATTATTTCTCTTTATATGGCATTACTGATGACTTGGCAAAACTCTGGTATGGTGTTCTCCATCTAGATCAAGAATGTTGGAAATGGTGGCAATGGAGAAAAACTTCCCGTCAAGGTTATATTGCTTGGACCCAATTTGTTACTGAGCTTTATGAATGCTTTGACACGGACACCAACCATTTGGGCCATTTGACAAAGTTGAAGAAATTTGGAACCATAGAAAACTTCATAGCTGCCTTTGAATGCCTGGAATTTTTAACAGAGGGCATGACTGATGCTTTCTTTCGAGAGTGTTTTATTAGTGGCCTCAAGGAGGAGATTCGGGCCCATGTCCTCATGGCTCGACCCTCGATTTGGGTGGAGGCTACTAAAAGAGATAAAGAAGCACAACAAGTGGTATCATCTCAAAACCGAAAACCCTCCTTTATCCCTCGCCCTAAACCCATCACTCCCACTACTCCCTCCACCCCATTAAAAATCTAAAAATTGACCAGGGCTGAAATGGCTGAACGCCAACTCAAAGGCTTTTGTTATAATTGTGATGACAAATATTTCTTGGGCCAAAAGTGTAAGGAACAAAATCCTTTTATGGCCATCCTTGAGGACATTTCGGAAGAGGATGTTGAAACTCCCCTTGTGTCTGAGTCACCTGAAATCACTGACATAACCCCTCCCTCAGACCCTCCCGAAGTCAAACCAGTCATTTCCCTCAATGCTCTCACTGGTTTTTCTGCTCCCCAAACCCTCAAGTTAATCGGTTACATCAAGCATCGAAAGGTCATCATTCTGGTTGATAGTGGAAGCACCCATAATTTTATTCATCGTCGCATTGCCAAAGAAACTCATTGCTACATCCATGTTTTCAATAATTTCCAAATCATGATTGCCAATGGTGGTTCCATGAAATATGGAGGGCACTGTGAAAATGTGTGTCTCCAAATCGGTGACTACCACCTAAAATCCCATATGTTTGCTATCGACATGGGTGGTTGTGACATTGTATTGGGTGTCGACTGACTAAGAACTTTGGGTCCCATTCTCATGGATTTTAAGGCATTAACCATGCAATTTGACCAGGAAGGCCACCAATACAAATTCCAAGGAATCACTGTTGGTTCACCTGAGGTCATTAGTTCCCATCGCATGGAAAAGCTACTAAAAAAGGGTCATTCTGGTGTCATTGCCCAACTCCATGCCATTCAAGAAATAGAAACACCCCCGATGCCACATGACCTCCAAGCTCTCCTTTCTAAACATAAAATGGTATTTTCCACTCCCTAAGGCCTCCCTCCTTCCCGCGGTGTTCATGATCATTCCATTCCCCTTGTACCCAGAAGCCTTCCTCCCAATCTCTATCCATATCGCCACCCCTTCTCACAAAAAAATGAAATTGAGAAAATGGTCCAAGAACTCCTTAATGCAGGGGTTATATGTCCTAGTACGATCCCTTAGTCTTATCCTATAGTCATGGTCCTGAATAATGAAGGTTCTTGGAGAATGTGTCCTGACTTTCGTGCCCTCAACAAACTGACCATTAAAGACAAATTTCCCATTCCTGTCATTGATGACCTCCTGGATGAATTGAGTGGCACCCAATTATTTACTAAACTTGATCTTCTCATGGGCTATCACCAGATACGTATGAAAGAGGCAGACATTCCCAAGACGACCTTTCGCACTCATGAGGGCCACTATGAGTTTGTGGTCATGCCCTTTGGCTTGTGTAATACTCCCTCCACCTTCCAAAGCCTCATGAATCATGTCTTTTGTCCCTTTCTCCGTCATTTTGTATTAGTTTTCTTTGATGATATCCTCATCTATAGAAAAATATGGACCGACCATCTTACTCATGTGGATCAAATTCTCCATCTCCTCTCCCAGCACCAACTTTTCCTGAAACAGTCTAAATGTTCTTTTGGTGCCTCAAAAGTAGAATACTTGGGTCATCTGGTTGGAAAGGATGGCGTCAGGGTGGATCCAAAAAATATTGAATCTATGCAAGATTGGCCGCACCCAAAGAGACTCAAAAGCTTGCATGGATTTATGGGCTTAACAGGGTATTATCGCAAGTTTGTTAAGAACTATGGAAAGATTGCAGCACCTCTCACTGCTCTCCTAAAAAATAACTCTTTCACTTGGACTCCAGCCACTACTTAAGATTTTCAAACCTTGAAGATGGCCATGTGCACCACTCCGGTTCTATCCCTTCCTGATTTCACAAAGAACTTTGTGTTGGAATGTGATGCCTCAACGAAAGGAATCGACGCTATCCTTATGCAAGAGGGTCGAACTTTGGCCTTCACCAACAAGAAACTGTCTGAAAGGAATCTGGGCAAACCCATTTATGAAACAGAAATGTTGGCTATTCTACATGTTGTTGAGATGTGGCGCCCTTATCTCTTGGGGAAACACTTCCAAATCAAGACTGACCATCAAAGCCTCAAGTACTTTATGGAACAACACATTTCCTTTTAGGAGCAACAAAAATGGGTGATTAAGCTCTTTGGTTATGATTATGAGATCATTTACAAGAAGCGCAAAGGCAATGTAGTGGCGGATGCACTGTCCCAAAAATATGAAGAAGAAGGATCCCTTTTTTCTCTTTCCTTCATTGTACCCGATTGGCTCCAAGCTATAGGACAGGAATGGCTTCAAGACCCCAAAATTTTGCATCTGATCCAGCAATTGCAGAGCAAGGCTCTGGCTCCCCCAGGGTACTCTTGACTACAGGATGAGCTTTGATACAAAGGCCATTTGTATTTAAGTAAACAATTAAAGATTAAATCCATGGTACTTTATGAGCTTCATGCTACACCCACAGTGGGGCACTCAGGGTTCACCAAAACATATGACAGAGTCAAACAATATTTTTTCTGGGATGGTATGAAATAGGACATCCGTAATTTTGTAGTTGAATGTGAGGTGTGTCAACGCAACAAGGGAGAAACAATCAAATCTCCAGGCACACTACAACCGCTTCCAATTCCACCGACTATTTGGAAGGATATCTCTATGGACTTTATTACCGGCTTACCCAAATCAGGGAATAAATCAATCATAATGGTGGTTGTGGATCGCCTTTCCAAGTATTCTCATTTATGCGCTCTTCAACACCCATTTACTGCATCCACGGTGGCTCAACTTTTCATGGACTAGGTCTTCAAGCTTCATGGCATGTCGCACTCTATTGTTTCGGATCGTTACCTAACTTTCACAAGAAATTTTTGGGAAGAACTATTTAAGATCTAGGGCACCCAATTCCATCTCAACATAGTTTATCATCCCGAGACTGATGGTCAAATGGAATTTGTCAACAAGTGTTTGGAAACATATCTGAGGTGTTTTTCTTCTGAAAAACAACATCAGTGTGTTCAATGGCTACCTCTAGCCAAATGGTGGTACAACACTTCCTACCATATAGCTACTCGCATGACTCCTTTTGAAGCAGTATATGGACAGAAGCCACCTTCAGTTATCTCATACTTACCAGGTACCTCAAAGGTCCAGGTGGTTGACCAAACACTTACAGTTCAAGAGGATATTCTTCATACCCTTAAAGAGAATCTGGTCATGGCACAAAATTGCATGAAGCAACAAGAAGATCAAGGTCGCTCTGAACATCCATTTGCAGAAGGGGATCATGTGTTTATGCGACTGCAACCATACAAGCAAAATTCCCTCAAGGCTAAGCATTGTCAGAAGATAGAACCCAAATTTTATGGTCCTCATACAGTTCTCAAACGTGTGGGACAAGTTTCATATCAGTTATCTCTGCCCATTCAGTCGAAGCTACATCCAGTTTTCAATGTTTCATGCTTAAAGAAGGTCATTGGAACTCATTTCCAAATTCAAACCAACCTTCCTGAGTTAGTTGAAGAAGGATCCATTTGGCTACAACCAGAAGTAGTTTTGGACTAGCGTGAGCATCTCCTACATCAGCGAACCATCAAGGAAGTGCTAGTCCAGTGGAAGATATGAATCCAGCAGATGCCACTTGGGAACTAGCTACCATTTTGCAGTAGTTTCCTCATCTCAAGCCTTGAGGACAAGGATGTTTTTAAGGGGGTGGACATGTTAGGGTCCTAACCCACACATAGGTAGATTAATATATTCAGATGTAATAAAGATCAATATTAATAACGCCTTTCAATAAAATAGAATAAGGCGGATGTAAGAAGACCTAATAGAAGCTTCCGCTTCTAGAAGGATCTTCCTCTAGATGCTTCCCTTGATAGACATTTTGCATAAATAAGGGTTGAGGGTATGAAAACCCTAGCTTGGAGATTATTGTAACAGAGCATTGCTCGATTGGAGGTTTCCCCCTCGAAGAGGCCTGTGAACATTGCTTTTTGAATCAAAGTGTTATTTCTATTGTTGTTCTTATATCATTTATGTGTTACTGTGGAGATTATGCTAGATATTTTACTGTTATTCTGTCATTTCTAGCATTTTATTTATGTTCTTCATATTTTATATATATGGTATCTTGCAAACTCATGAAGGCAACTTAGGATGCTCATAATGGCTTCAGAAGACAAAGAAAGGGAAAAAATTTAAAGTTCCCAAAACTTAGTGAAAATGACATGATGGCGAAGAGCACGTCGCAAGATTTCTAACAAGGCAAACGAGCCATCAAACAGAGTTATGGATTGAAATATATTCGTGGTCAAAGTTTGGTCAACCTAGCCCAGTCAGCAGGGGATGATTCAACATCCGTACAAAACACATGTCATGAAAAGGAAGGTGACACATGGCATGATGATGTGGTAGCACCAGAGGCTGCCATGTGTCACCCATTTTTGGTGTTTTCGGGCCGATCCGTGGACCAATCAGATCGTGCCACATGGTAGTCTGTATAGTCCATACGCTAACATGGCATGATGACGTGGCATGCAAACGTGGTGTGCTAACTTGGAAGGGGGGGAAATGGAACAGTGAGAGGCTGCCATATGGCCCAATCAGAGGTTTCCACGTGGTAGGTGGGAAATGCTCAATGACAGTCCGTGAGAAAAATTCGAAAAAAAAAATAGTTTGGTAGGTCCACCAAATCTGGTGAACCACGCCAAACTTAGCCACAATTAATCATTTGTTTATGGATATAGAACCACCTATAAACTATTAGAACCAAATATATGTAAATATATATGTTGTAACAATACAGAGCCCCAAAGGGGGAGGACCGCGTGTTTGACCCTGATACCTCCTCCCCCACATGTGCCTTAACAAATCTTCCCTAACCAACAGGCCATGAGCCACACATTATAACCAAAGTCTGGAAAAAATATTAAATGTTGCATCTTCCCAACCACAAGGAAGAGTCGTGCGTACAGTATGATCATTTGGGCATGAAAAATGATGCAGCCAAGTCATTAATGCAGGTTGCAGAGGGCACAAAAATGGAGACAAATTTCTTCTTGGGCCTGGGAGTTTCAGAGTTGGATCAAGGCGTGGACACAATCATTTTTGGGTTATTCGATGCCACAAATTCATTGGTGCCATTCGTTTTCTGATCTGTGCATTATTTCTGCAGCTTGATTCCAGAATGAGATATACTTATGTATTTTTCCATATTCTTTTGCTGAGTTAATGAAAGAGCCTACCCATTTGAGAGCAAGACCTAGAGACATAGTCCACCAGGGAAGAACTCTGTTATAAAGTTTTTGTGTTCAGATTTGATGCTCATGTCTCTTCATTTTTTATCTTTTCCTTCTTTAATGGTGCGCTTTAATTTATTCTCATTTAATTCATTTCTCTATAAGTCACTCAATGAAAAGATCTCGAATCACCTGCAAATTTCAACATACAATTTTATATAAATATTAGATTTTAGAAATTTTAGAGCAATGCTATGTTTTTATTCCTATCAAGTTTATCTCTATTTATGCATTTGGATTATAAACTTCTCTAGTAATTCATATGTCTATACTTTGTGTGTAAAATTAAATTATGTAATTCAGATTCTCCGAGCCATGATTCCCTATAAATTGATTTCTTATAGCTAGTTTAAATTATAGTATGGACCTTGGCATTGTTGTGTTTATGTTATATTTGGAAGTCATGGAAAGTGTATACATATAGCTAATGTTTCATACAAACTATTTTATATTCTACGTTCATGTGTTTAAACAAACACTTTTGATCAATTCTGTATGGATTATGTAGATTGGGTTTGGTCCAATGATGATGTATTGTGAGGGAGTTGGCCTAATGCTCGCCTCAGAGTATACTTACAATATTAGAATCCCATGACTCTCTTATTGGGTGTTATTTGTTTTTAATTGTCTAATTTGGTACTTGTTTATGTAATTGGGTTTCACACCGGTGTTGCTTATGTTGGTAGATAGTAGTAACACCCTGTTTCCCCCAGTCTGTAAATATAACTATATGGACTAAGGAACTATGGAAAACTTAAAAGTGTGAATGTTTTATTTGAATGGACCTTGTGTAGAAGGTCGATGAATGTAAATTTTGATTATTGTAATAGGAAATGTTACTTGTTGCATGACTGTCGAGAGGGGGGATGTGCTAAGAAAGAAAGACCACAATTACTAATGAAAAGGTGGTGGGGGGGACCTGGAATGATTGAGTTAACCTCCATCGAAACAGTACCATGCCGGAGTTATTTTTTCTCAGATCAGAACAGCCCTCTGACCAGGAATGAATTCCCGTCAGGCTAGTAGGTGGGAAGGGCCTCCTCAAGAGTTAATGAGGGATGGGGCAGAATGCCCATTGATATGGCTTCCAGACCTGACCAAGGATGAGGGGATTCGAGCCACACACAACCTTGTCAAGGGAGGCAAGAAGGGAAGCGTGTTGGACAGAGGGAGCGGCCTGCGAAGAAGTGCAGAGATGGGAGCATAGCTCTCGGGTCCGAGGAAGGATCAAAAGTGAACATGCAAGTTTTGATCACAGGGAATAGGGATACAAAGAGAGGTGAAGGAGAGTAACCTTTTTTCTTACCTATTCTTGTATGGGGAGAAGGAGAGTAGCCTTCATCCCTAACTTTCACTGAGCTGGAAGTAAGAGATTGAATCTCAAAGCATCGTGGCCTAAGGTTGGGGGTGGCTAGTGATAAATCCATTGGGAGTGACTGAGACTATGGTTGGGTGGAAATGAGCACCCCTCTCAGCATTCGCTTCACTCTTTATGGTTCTGATAAGTGTTTTTATGCCTTGAAATCTAAATTGGAAAGAATGGATTGCATGCTTGTTTTTGTATGCCTGTAAATGGTTTCTGCATTGAATGATTAAATTAAGAGTATGATTGCGCCCTTGAGAACTTCTACATACTCTTTATTTCCCTTATGTGCTAGTTAAATTCCTCAAAAGAACCTTCCCAGGGAATTGCATCTCTGTCCTAGAGTCGAGTGAGTACTTCCCTAATTGTGGAGGTCGAATTCTCGCAATCACTGCGAGGACGGAGCCTATTAAGTTCAGGAGAGGTAGTGCAGATATGCACAGGCTCTCTGCGAGGCAAGAAAATAATAAGAACCACCTAAATTCTAGACTAAATGAAGGAGTGCAACGTTCTTAATCCTCGAAGACCAACAAAGCTCAGGAAGGATAGCGAGATTTAGGTACTGAAAGGGAATACCCTTTCATTTGGTAGGGGAGTGGATGAGTTCTGGTCGGGAGGATTCAAGGTCTGTCATGACTGCCATATTTGAAGAAGGAGAGAAGGAATTAATGCCTCATCTACTTCAGTTTAAGAAAGTTCGCACAATGGAAGAGTCGCAGGTTGGCATGACTAAACTTTTGAAACTAGATGTTGTGATGTGATCTAGACTGTTAGATCGAGGAAGTTTGCGGAACATCGATCCGACGCAAACGGATTAACGCAAGGGGTACATGGAAATTCAAAATTCACTAAGGACCTAGTTGTGGAGGAAAACAGATCTGAGCCGTCAGATCTGAAGCACGTGAACCGATAGTTGTTGGATCCAGGGAAAGGTGCACGACACAAGTTTTGATTTGATCGTGGTCATCCATTAAGGAGGACATGTGGCGAGATCTAGGCATTTCACTGACTCGCAAGGCAAGGAGGTCAAAGAGCATAACTTCTCAAACACGCGATATGCAAAATCATGATTTGATCGTGTTCATCCATTAAGGAGGATACATGGAAAGATCTCAGCATTTCGCTGACTCGCAGGGTAGAAAATTCGAAGAGGGAAGTCATGAGAACTCGCAATATGCGAAGTTTCGATGTGCATTGGAGTTAGGCTTTGGGTCGTAGTAAATGGTCACATGGAAAAAGGCCAAAAGAGGGAGCTAACAATTGTTAAGCCCCTTTCGGAACCCGAGAGTCAGAGGAGTTGGGGGGCCTTGCATCGAAAGTTCCGAAGTCAAAAAATGCGACGCGTCGTTTAGGTTAAGCCTATGTTCGTGGGTAGTGGTCACATGGAGGAGGATAAGGGGAGAGCTAGCATGCGCTAGGCCCCTGTAAAATTTCTGAGATTGGGGAAGTCAAGGTAACTCACATGTAGAATACTCGATGTACGAAATCCTAAAACTCCTTTTGGGTAGGTGGGTGGTCACAACCCATGGCCGCGTGAGAGAAACTCGTGCGTGGAACTTAATCACGCAGACCGAGTCACAAAAGGAGCTATCACCCGACACTCCAAGTTTTCATAGTAGGGCGAAGGGGAAGGTCACGTATTCCCTTAAACCTAAGAAATCGAAAGCTCATGTGTTTAACTATAGAAAAAGACCATCCAGTCTTCAAGAATTGTTTGGCTTCAGAATTTGAGATTTTATCCCTTGAGAAAAGCAAAAAACCTTATTCGTCGTTGTGGGTGTGTTACAATAGTGCTTCAAAGATTGGCTTCAGAGGTTCAATATATTGGGTATTTGTCTTGGGATTGTTCTCTGTATTGGGTTTTTCTTGAATTTTATGAGGAAAACATTATAGACCATATATTTTGTTGTAAAGTAATATCCAATAATCCAAAAATGGTGACTTGCTTCCATATTTGTATATATATGCCAAAAAAGGTGGGGGTGTGAGAAATCACAGGTATAGAAAGATAACTAAACTAACCTCCTATGTATGAATCCAACAACATATCATATAATAAGAACATAAAGAGAAAAGGAAAAAGAATACACTAGATATACGTGGTTCACCCAATTGGGCTATGTTTATAGGAAGGTTGCCTTCTATTATATCTAGAAATCTCCTTCAATCTTATAAGAGAGAAACTCCACAATTACCCCATACAAATATAAAAGAATGCTTGAGATCACAAGATGATGATCACATGTTATTCCTTAAAAGGAACTCTTGGAATTATTATATACCAAGAGATAAGGAGGAATTACTCTCACATATTGAATCTGGGATAATATAATTCTCCTTTTTATCATCTCTTTATATAATATTCCTACCAAGAGTAAACTATTCCATAATAAATATGGGATATTTGCTTTATACCCTTTTACATAAGGTTGTGGAAAACTTCCGACATAATACAAAGACATTATTACATTCCAAGGAATATAATATATTCGAACACTCCCCCTTAATAATGGCTAGGAGAAAATCCTGCACTAATGGAGGAAGGAGTCATTACTAATTCTCCCCCTTGATGACAACTTCCCGCATCCCCAAGAAAGAGTGAAGATGTACAAATGTTTCATCTATCATGGATTTGGTGAATATATCAGTTGCTTGCTACTCAATAGGACAATATGCCAGAGAGATAGTAGCATCTACAATTAGATATCGAATATAATGTGAATCAAGATCAATATGTTTTGTCTAGGAGTGATATACCAGATGATAAGAAAGTTCTATTACATCTTGATTGTCACATCTCAACACTATGGTGTATTTCTAAATCAGTCAAAGCTCTGTAAGAACATGGAATAACCATATTGTTTCTTTAGTTTCTTATTTGGCTTCTTTGCACTCTGCTTCACAAGAAGATAATGCAAGCATCTTCAGCTTCTTACAGAACCAAGAAATTGGACCTAAACCAAGTTGAAACAGATAACCTGGAGTAGACCATTTGTCTAAACTGTCCCCTACCCAATCATAATCTGTATAATAACCAAGAAGTGAAACTATAACACTGCTCAAATAAAATACACCATAATTCACTGTACCTTTTAAGTATCGCAGAATTATCTTAGTTTCTTGCCAAGGAATTTCATGATGTTGTTGCATGAACCTAGAAACCATACTGACAACAAAAGAGATATCAGGCATGCGATGTGTCAAATATATCAAACTTCCCACAAGCTGACAATACAGTGTAGCATCAACAAGAGGAGTATTACATTCCACATTTAACTTAACACTGGACTAAAATGGTGTGGGAGAGGGATTACAATCACTTATATGGAAATGAGTCAATAAATCTATTGCGTACTTCGACTGAGAGAGTAAAATACCATTGGCCATATGCCAGATCTGAAGACCCAAGAAATAGTGCAAGATGTCAAGATCTGTCATCCACTTATAAGACAATAATGAAGACATGATCACCAAAGTCCATGACATATATATTTGAATCATGTATACACTTCTTGAAACCATTCTTCAATAAATATGCATCAATTTTATCATACCAAGCCCTCAATGCCTACTTGAGACCATACAAATACTTGTGTAATTTTCATACTAAGTTAGAATTTTTAGCTGTAACAAAGCTAGGGGGTTGTTGCATATAAATGTCTTCATTAAGATCATCATTCAAAAAAATACATTTAACATCCATTTGTTGTATTTCCCATTTATAAGATGCAACGCGAGATAAAATGGTTCTTGTTGTATTCATTTTAGCAACATGAGCAAAAGTTTCATTATAATCAATACCTTCTTGTTGATTAAAAAATTTTGCAACTAACCTTGCTTTATAGTTTTCAATCTGACCTTCTACAGTAAAAAAAAAATTATATACCCATTTACAACCAATTAAGTTATTTCCCAGAGGAAGGGGAACAAGAGTCCATGTCTTGTTCTTTATTAGAGATTCATACGCAACAATCATAGCTTGTTTCAAATGAGGGTTAACCTTAGCTTGAGAATAAGTAGTAGGATAATTTGTGGATAATACTTTGGTCATAAGAAAAAAGTTAGATCTAGTTATATGAGTATCATAAGGATTATCGATCTCACTACCTACAGATTCAAGAGTTTTTCAAGCCCAAACAAGAAGATGAGAAGCAACATAAGTTACTTTAGGTACTTCGGGACATTCAAGTGGAAGACTTGAAGAAGAGGGTGAACTCAAATCAACAATATGAACATAGCTGGAAGAATATATGAAATGTATAGGTGCAATGGGAGACAATGACACATTCAAGGTAACATGAGGTTCAACAGATTTAGGTGGTGGAGAGACTTCATTGAAGTGAACATCTTGCCGGATAATGACATTTTAGGTAGAAGGGTCAAACAACCTATAAGCTTTGGAATCCTCAACATAACCAATGAAAATACATCTATGGGACTTGGTTTCTAAATTTTTTTATTTTTCATCAAGAATATGAGCCCAACATTTACTACCAAATATCTTAAAGATACTTATATCGGGTTTTCTTCCATTCCATTTTTCCTGAGGGGTAACATGCATAATCGATTTTGTAGGAACTTTGTTTAAAATAAAGTTAGCACAACAAATGGCTTCAACTCATTTTTTTTTATGTAATCTTTTAGAATATAACATACATCGACCCATTTCGACCAAAGTCCTATTTTTTCTTTCAATGGCCCCATTTTGTTGAGGCATATAAGGAACAATATTTTGATGTTGAATTCCATTCTTAGACAAATATGCGTCAAATAATTTCTTAATGAATACCCCCCCATTATCTGATCTCAAAGTTTTAATACTTTTACCATATTTTTTTTAAGCAAAGGATTTAAATATTTGAAATTTAGTAGAGGTTTCACTTTTATGTTTCAGAAAATAAACCCATGATATTTTCCTAAATTCATCAATAAAAGTAAGAAAATAAACTACATGAGATAGAGGAGTTTCAAGAGGACCACAAATATCACTATGAATTAATTGCAAGGGTTCTTTAGCACGCCAAGCATTACCTTTTTTCAAACATTTATCTATGATGTTTACCAAGAACACAACCTTCACAAAAACCTTTAGTAGACAAAATATTAGGCAATCCATGTACCATTTTAGATAACAATTGCATTTTATCATAATTCAAGTGACCTAATCTTGCATGGCATAATTGACTTAATTCATCAGTGTGAGAAACATAGGAATAAAATGGTTGTCTTTTAGTTGAATTAAAACCAAAAAACTTATATAAACCATTGTCATGATCAACAGGACCTAAAGAAACTACTTTGAAATTTTGGTTGATATCTTTAAGAACATATTTATCCAGCAAGGATTCAAATTTATATCCTTTCTGACATGCATGATAAATATAAAGGAAGTTGATGGGAATGTTTTGAACATGAAAAACATCTTCTAATTGACCATTAGTAACTTGAACATTACCAAAACAAATTATGTCAAGTTGTTTACCATCACCAATAAACACTTCTTGAGATGAGTTCTTATGATTGTCATAAGATGTAAACAAAGAAGCATTTTATGTCAAATTCTTAGATACATCGGAATGCATTATCCATTCCACATTAGAAGAATTATTAGATTGAACAAAAGACGCACATTAAACTACTTGTTGTTCATTAGAAGCTTTCTTTTTAGCCTTAGCATTTAAGAATTTTCCTTTATAGAAACTCTTTTTAGGATGATTAGCTTTACCATTACTTATAAGGATCATATAGTTTCTTCTTCTTACTAACTTCATGAGTAACATTAGAAGCATTACCAAAATTATTAGTTGAAGAGTGTGAACAAGAACCTTTAGTATTAGGCTCAAAACTTTTCTTATGATTCTTATTATTATGAACCATTAGAGATTTATGAGAAGTTAATTGACCTAAATCAATCAACCTTTCTTGCTCATTTATAAAATATCTACAAAATTCATCAAAATTAGGTTTTGTGGTACCTTTAGACATCCCAATAGCTCTATTCCTAGTTTGGATGAACATGTCAAAACAAGATGACAATTTATGTTCTACAAGAATGATTGATGCAGTGTCGGTCTTCTTATAATCTTTACCACAATTGTTTGTTTAATTTTTCATTTAAGGTTTCCAGTTCAGTAATATAGAGTTCTAACCTATCAAAATTATTAGGATCTATATCATGGATTTTATTTTCTAGGTAATAAGCAGATACATAATCATATTTATCAAATAGAGAAGCATTAATTTTCCATACCTCAACTGGGTTGTCTTTTGCTTCAATACTTAATTGAAGACTATCCAATAAGATCTCTTTCTTAATAATATATTTCTTCCCAAATAACCAAATCTTTAGCATGAGTGGGCTTCTTGTGTTCACAATTAACCAACCTCCAAAGATTATTGCTTATGAGAACATCAATCATTTTTCTTTTCCATGCAAGATAGTTAGAACCAACAAAAACTTCTTTTGAAGTATTTATGATGAAAAACTTAACAAGAGATAAACCCTAATGAAAATAATAGACAAGCTAGGAAAAAAAAAGAGTAAACTAAAAATATCTTACAAAAAAAAAATATTATTCAAAGTAGATCAAGGGTTTTGAGATGAAATTTTTAAATGATCATAATAAGATCAATATGAATCAAAATTTCTATGATAGCCTCTTTATGGAAATGGCATGATCATTCTACATCCATCAAAGAAAGACAAATAAAAATATGAATATTCTGTCAAAAGATATCAACTCTGCAATATTTCAGTCCATACGATTGTTTTTTGAAAAATCATTGATTTTAATTCAGCGATATCTTCGCTTTCATGACACAAAATTAGATTTTTTTTTTTCAAACTACATATTTTTCACGAGGAACTCATATATGTAACTTGTTTCTTCATATTTTGCACCAAACGTTTCAGAACTAGATCTGAAAGTTGTGACCTCAATTTTTCCTGAAAAAAAAACTACATCTAGAAAAAAACTAGATCTAAATAACCGAGAGATAGATCTCCTTGAGGATAATCAAATTTTCATATAGATCTATAGAAAAAAAATAAAATCAAGAAACTTGAAAACAATCACAAAATAGGGGTTAGGGATTAAAAAAAATAAAATCAAACATATAGAATCATGCCCAGATATGAAGAGAAGCCTAATGACTACTAGGTTTGATGTAAAATATACAAAAAATAGCAGTGCCCAAAATAAAATATGAAGATAACCATGTTGGATAAAACTATAGAAGGTGGTAGATCATAGCCACTAATCTTTGATACCATGTGAGAAATCACAGGTATAGAAAGATAATTAAACTAACATCCTATCTATGAATCCAACAACTTATAAAACATAATAAGAACATAAAGAGAAAAGGAAAAAAGAATACACTAGAGGAAAAAAGAATACACCAGATATACATGGTTCACCCAACTGGGCTACGTCCACGGGAAGGTTGTCTTCTATTATCTTCAGAAATCTCCTTCAATCTTATAATAGAGCAACTCCACAATTACCCCATACAAATATAGAAGATTGCTTGAGAGCACAAGATGATGATCACATGTTATGCCTTAAGAGACACTCTTGGCATTCTTATATACCAAGATATATGGATGAATTACTCTCACATATTGCATGTGGGATAATATAATTCTCTTTTTTATCATCTCTTTATATTTTATTTCTACCAAGAGTAAACTATGCTATAATAAATATGGGATATTTGTCTTATACTCTTTTACATAAGATCATGGATAACTTTCGACATAATACAAAGACAATATTACCTTCCAAGGAATATAATATATTCCAACAGGGGGTAGATATGTGTTGACTTGATTTGATTTCTGAAATTTCCCGCATGCCTAGTTGCATTACTCTATATTACCTGAATTGATGCTCATTAATATTCATAATGATGAGATGGATTGGGTATTGGCCTTGATGTCAATTAAATAACATAGCCTTTGTCAATACCGTGGCATTGAAGTAGACCTCAATTATTTTGTTTTAGGTGCTTTGTCTGGTACATGTTTTATTTTGAGTTGGCAAAGCTCCGAGATCAAACATAGCTCCATGCTTAGTGGGTATAACCACATTCTTAGTGTCGCTTGGAAGTTTTGTAGTCTTGGTTGGAAATTACTTATTGGAAGGTTGTGCCTTTAATGTCTTGTTAACCAGATGTACAATCATTTATTTAACCCATTCTTGTTATAGGTTTTGGGATTAAATCCTTTATTTTCTTAATGCTTTTGAGAGACATTGGGTTTTTCATATGAGACATTGAGCTTGTAGGTTGATTTTGTGATCAAATGGAGTTTTCTCTCATGATTTATAATCTTTTATCCACAGAAATGCACCTCACAAATATATTGGCAAAGATCCATGTTAACTACAACAATGAGTAGGGACATTAGTGAACTTTAGTTTCCAAAATGATGGAAAATTTATGATTATTTTTGTTATTGTTGGCTTTAGTTACCATTGTTTTTTTGTTTGATTGGAATCTTTGATGAAGGTCCATGGGACATTCTTGTCAACCCCTTTTTATGGAAAAATAATATTCTTGTCTAGAGGTGATGATTGGACATGTCACCTTGATGTGAATTAATTTTTTGAGATCAATAAGGATTAGTAGAATCTCTTCAATTCAACTTGTTGAAGGCACCAACATTTACTAGGATTGTTTCAAATTCAGTTGCAGTTGTTTTTACATTCTGATTATAAATTAAAAGTAAAGTTGTGTTGTCTTAGGCTATATAGGATGTTCATCTTGCAATTTGATGCAAATCAAACACTTATGGTATCTTTCAATTTCTATCTTAATGTGAAAGTTGTATACATTAGTTATTGACAATAATGTGAATGTTGTATGCATTATTTTGTGATGTTCTTTTGTTACTCATTTCCCCCTCAACAAATTGTAGGTTTTCAATATTAAGTGAACATTATTTAAGGTATTATCCCTTAGGAATGTAAGTTTTTGAAATGGACAATTCAAACATGTGCTACACTTGCATGTGTGTATGTAATTTTATGAGAGGTGTGTATACTATTTGATTTATGTTAACTCTATTTTGTTATCTAATATATATGTAGCTCACCTATTTTTAAATCTTGTTGATTATGAGTTTCTTTCATATTATGTCTCTCTAAGAAACACACATGTAGTTATATATCCAAGTGAAAGAACATACACTATGTAACTTCTGTTATAGATCTTCAATCCTCAATCTCCATTGAAGTGGAAAACACTAAATGCACTGAAAGTGACAAAAAGAAAATAAATAAATGTTTTAGTAGGTTGAGAAGAACTCATTGCATTACTTACAAAGGCATATTAAATTGAGGAACTACTACTGTATAGTGGAGAGTGGTAGCGCCATCATTTTTTCAGTTAGAGTTAGTCCTAGATGACTCATGGTCCATGTGTCAAAGTGTGTGAGGTCAGGTACTGAACAACAAATGGGTCAAAGTCAGCAAGTGGCCAGTCTGGCCCTTGGAGTCGGGAAAGGGCATCAGAATCAAACATGTGTAAATTGTAAAGGTCTTTTCCAAAAAGGTCGGGTGCTTTCAAAAAGAGGGATTTTACATGCCAAAGGTCGAGGCAAGTTGTTAGAGTAAGGGTCATGTCGAAATATATAACAACCATCATCACCTCATTATGAAGTCAGAAAGGATAAGAAATCACGACGCTCATATCACGTATACTCTGCATCTCTTATCATGTGTACTTTACACACTATCAAGTGTACCCGTTGCGTGAGTGTGATGCACAAATATTCATCCTACTTCAAAACTTCTCCTCACCATGGATTCAATGTCCTCTTTCATGGTTCCATCCCTCACCCATTCAGTTATAAATGCCAGTCATTCTATGTGTATTTCATTTACCATCTGAGTTTATGCATTGTCTGCAATTTTTCCTGCCAGCCCTAAGTTTTGTCATTGTGGGAAAGTTGATTTCCATCAGTTGTGTCACAAACCGGGTCATTCAAGATTGTCACATTTTTTCCTTCTTAAATCATGGTTCGGAACCTGTCATAGTTGACCACAAGCTAGTATGTTGAGTGACAGGTCCTCTCACAGTTATCCTCTCATCCTCAGATTTTTTGTCACACCCGAATTTTCTGTCACGCTCCCTTACTACGACGATTATGTCATCATCATTGTCACAATGTCGACCCATTCTTGCACTAAGAGTCTTCATGGTGTCTGGGGGTCGTGCAATGAATTCCTAAAGTCTTTTTCTCTTATCGCGCAAAGTTTCGCTATCACCCCTCCAACAGGTCTGGGATAAGAATATCATTATCCATTTTCCACCTTAAAGGGATGTCATATTTCACTATCACACGCGTAGAAAAAACATGCCTTGCACCATGACGAAATCCCAAAACATAAAGAAGAGGGTGTGAAGTGGCGGAACTGTGAGGCCTGAGCCTTAAAACTTGGCGTTGATCAACAAAGATCCAAATGTCAAGGCATATTTTGAACAGGTCATATGCATGCACTATTGCGAGAGACTCCAAGGATACAATGTGAAATTGATGGAACAGTTCACACTCATACTTAGTGGGTTCTGCGCGGTTATTGCAGGAATCACATTCTGAATGAAGGAGGAACTTTGTTAGTCATGACAGAGATCCCTCTGTGAAGTGAGAGGTGGTCCAAAGGTATGTATTTAGACATGCTATGCTATGAAGAATTCATGAAACCAAACTCCCTAAACGGTAAAAGTGGAACGACTCCGAAACGACTGTTCCAAGTCGGTATCTACGGGAGCCTTTTCAGATACTCCTGAAGGTGATTAGAAAGTATTTCACCTGTGAAAGAAGGTCTGACAGAATATACCATCACATCATATTGCTAATACATTTCACAGGTAAGAAGTTGTTGAACATACCTTTATTCTTGCATGAAAGTTTAGAAGGAATGGCAGACAACGCCCAAGCCGAAGAAAACCATCCAAAGAAGAACTTATCCCATATCTCATTAATCAAATTGTTGATAATTGAGGAATGGGGTGACTGGGCAAGGACTGGGAATCATTTATGTTTTCAGTCGACATTCCCAGGGACACTAAAGGAGATCCCCCTCTACCCACGAGAGAAGCATCATCTTGCGGTGAAAAAGCAAGAATAGAAGGGGCTATGGGAAAATGAAAGATAGTGGAAGTCTCATATCCCCAACAACCAGTACCCCGAAAAAGAGGCAAGCCAAGGAAGAACAAGGAGCCTGGGGAGGCCCAAGCTCCAAATGAACTGCGCACCCAATCGATTGCTGAGAAGTTACTGATGCAGGTTGTTTGGCTAGAACCTGTCGAGGGTTCAAGACAGGAAATTTGTGACAGATGGAGAAGGTCAGGCAATGAAAGCATGGATGTTCAAGAGCCGTTGCAACAACTAAAGCAAGCACAACTCGCTATTGCTGAGTTGTACCAGGAGAACAGGGAATTGAGAAAGAAATTAGCGGAAAGGACTATTGAGACATCAACATCGCAGAGCCGAGAAGGGAATGTGAATTGTCTCAAGAGACACATCAGAGAAGTGCAAGACATGATCATCCAGCTGCGCGAGGAACAAAGAATGTTAGAGGAGAAAATCACAGAGCATTTCAAGGAATGTGGAGAGACCATGGAAAACGTCCGCGCAACTGTAGCTAGTGCTCAAGCGAAGCTGAAGGGGAACAAGGTCTTGCGAAAACAGGTAAAGAATCTGAAAAGGCACAACTGGTCCCTCAGGAAAACGCTTAAAAATTAAGATTGCAGATAAGGCCATAAACATAATTGACCCAACCTTGTTTTTGTCTTTTTGAACGTGGCACGACAATTCCTCTCTCCCCATGTCATGTTTCCTTCTAGGAAGTAAAGAATCTAACGGGTATCCGCAAGGTGGATATATGTCGCACAGATGATGAAAACCCACCTGTCGAGAAGGATAAGTGTAGGCGGAACACACAACAGTTTTGGAGGAGATGTGTGGTCTTCTGACTGTCTTCGCCATCTGGGAAACATGAGTGATAGTCCACAGTCACCCACCATACTTACCCCTCACATGCATACCACAACAAATGATCATGTGGTATCAATCAAAGCCCATTATAGTGGGTGGCAGAAGTATGACAAAGAGCTCGATCATTCGGAAGACCCTTCAAAGGAGAAGCATCGACGCATCACTTCTTAATGATGGAATCTTGATGATGAACAAACGATCATAGTAAAGACGTCAGTTATGACATGATTGGGTACAATTGAGTTTATATTCTTAGTAAGTGCCATTCGAAAGATCATTTGGCAGAGAATAACCAGAACCAAATTTCTAGGAATAGTAGTTGGGGGCATGGCAACCCAAGAGGCGCATCTTTTTCTATATATTGCATCTTTTCAATGTAAGCGAGGTTGGTTGGAAAAGTAGTGTAGACAATGACCATTGAATGTAACTTTCGAACCCAATTGAAATATAATGCAAAGGTCCTGAGAGTTTGATGAAAAGATTATAATGGTGGAGTTTTGATGTATTGTGATCTCTCTTATGTACGTATTTCCTGTTTTTTGTATGTCCATGTCTATATTTTGTTTAAATTAGAATGTTTAATAAGTCTAGAATCCATCGCGCAATGCTTTAGACTTCACCATAGCGCCTGTCTTTTCTTCTAATTAATTTAGAATTCATCTCCAACGATGCTCTAAGTTGCTTTATGTATTTTTCTCTTACCACACATAACGACTTTGAACTGAAAGACCATTGCCTGCTTAGCCTTTGTCCTCTCAAGTTTTAGTTACCAAGTCATTTATTTCTCTCGCTTTCTGGAATTTGACTCCATTGCCCAAGGTTCTGTATTCCCTTGCCAAAAGAACCATAAATATTGCACGAATGCAATAAACCTAGCCGATAATTGAAAGTCATTATCTGTTAGATACTAAGTCTCGGAGAGAGCCCTCTCTAAGTCGAAAAGGCTAGTTTTCAGTGTTAAAATTACTATGTAGGTTACCTTTGTCATTCGTTTTCTCACCCAAATGAATTTACAAAGTGCATTTCCTTTGTTTAACTTTTTAAATAAATTCTACTCTTAAAAAAGACGAGAATTAAGTAGATCTTTGCATTTACTAAGAACGGTCAAATTGGGAGTGCCTAAAGCATCTGAGGTGTATATCAAGGAGAACCAATAATGCCATTCTTAATTATTAGAAATTTCTACAAGTACATGTCCAACTTTGGAAAAGTTGTCTGCCAATAGATTTGTGTGGCTTGAACATTAATTTATTTCTTTCTGTAATACTTCTTTATTTTTATTTTTTATAAATATTAGGTGCTTCCCAGCAATATCGATGTTTCTGTTGGTACATGCCCTGTTTTAAGCTATGATATTAACCAACATGATGTCAATACATTTTAAAAATACATTTGTAATATCAGAATCAAGATATAGAAACTTAGAGAGACAAAGTCAATATCAAGTCAATTTAAATTTTAGAAGGATAAGGGTAAATATCACATCAATATGAAGACAAAAGGGCAGCTAACACATCAATATAAAGCTGCTGTGGGATTTCAGGAACTTAAGGTCTTCACACGCCTGACAATGTTGAAATTCTTACATGACAACAAGATATCCATGAAAACGACAAATTGCAGTAACTTGTAATCCGTCGAGTACAGCAATGGTAAGGCTTTATTTCTACCGGTATTTCATTTACGCTCGAGCACTGTAACCAGAAATCCTCCCTTCGTTCCATACTCGATGCGTTCACTCAATCTCTTCCCCATTGTTTCTCCGCATCTCTGGAACAACGCATCCATTACTTCTTCTCCGAAATGGTATTTCAGCAGACTTTCCAACGCCGCTCGTAGTTGCTTAGCAAGCTTTTTCCCATACGCTTCCTTTGCAGAAGCCGAACCAGTCATGGCATCCATCTCCTCTTTTGTAAATGCGTCCGATTTTCTCAGGAGTTCCAGTCGTTGTATTTCAAACGAACCTTCTATTGCTACTTCACTGCTCACTTCCTCCGGACATGGACAAAACATGGGCATGTTGAACGAGTCCACAGCTTCCTCCTCGATCAAACCCTGCAACAATAATAATGGCTTAATTTGTAATAATTCAATTCAACCCCAAACCGACAGGAAATAATCGACAGGGAGTAGTATAAATTTTAAACACCTGAGATGCCAAATCCTTCAAACTGCTTTCCAACGTTTCCCAGCCGAAGGCAATGAAACCCTGATCATTTGGATCGCGAGATGTTCGACCCGTTAACAGCAAAAACATGCGGCCTCCCCGAACCATCTCCTCTGCCCGGGCTTTCAGAAACGCGTTGAAATCCTTCTGATATTGACGAAAATAAGCTTGTCCAACAGTGGGAGATCCTCCGGCAGAGATTTTGCCCTTGTTCCATGTCACTGAATTCTTTTCTAAAACCTCAGAGGGAACCTAATCATAACACAGTAAATTCACTATATGCACCGCCTCGAAATGATGATATATCCAATATATATAAACAGTAGACAATCCCATGTAAACCCCATATCATATCCAGGTTTAAATGAGTATGTCTTAGTAATGAAAACATACCTGAGAAAGCCAGTGAAGACTGTACGAAGAATGAACGAAATGAAGACTCTTGTCTGGAAATAGCCTTCCGTAGAATGACCCCGGTACTCCTGCTGAGAAATATGATCTAGCCGGGTAATTCCCATCAGTCACTACTGAGGGAGGCAGGGTCCTAAAGAGCGAATTGAAATCAGTCGAAGGAAGATCATTGAAGAATACTTGGAACTGCGGAACAGGATTGCCCGCTGACAAATATTTGGCTTCGAGAACCTTTATAATATTTTCAGTACCCAAGAGAGCATTAGGTCCAGACGAACAACCCAGCTCTGCGATGCAAAATGTTTTGCATTCCATCATTTTCATGGATAAAATGCTTTCCTCCAACATAGGCTCTACCAGGTCTAATGCCCTCTTCTGCAATATTGTGTTATTCTATTAGATCATTTGGGAGATAATATGAAAAAATTTCAAATCGTATGAATAACAGGGAAAATTATTGAATTAAAACGCAAAACCTGTAAGATAGTGGAATTCTGAGCATAGCTGGAGTCTCCGAGGCCGGCGTTCATATGAAACATTTTCTCCATCTCCATTCTCGTCGACCTCACAGCCAAATCCTGCAACACTCAGATCGGTAGCTCAACGGAAGCATTCGATGAGATTTACAGGTTTGTGACTGCTCCAGAAATCCATCGGGCTTATAACTCCAACCCCGGTCAAAGTTGGGAGTCTGGCCGGAACACGAGATATTGAATTTATGGTCCTTTCAACTTCAAAATAAATAAATAAGCGATTGCATTCGGAATTTTCCTGGAACACGATATATTGAATTTATGGTCGTGATGTGATGCGTTTGACTACGCAAACATTATATACTATTAACAGAGAAATAAATTTGTAGACGTTGAGATATATGTTGTCGATAATACCATCGTTATATATATATATACAAATTTATTACTCTGTTAATAGTATATAATGTTTGCGTTTAATAGATATTTTGACTTATGCAAACATTATATATTATTAACAGAGTAATATATATATATATATAAATTTATTATTCTGTTAATAATATATAATGTTTGCATAAATCAAAATATCTATTAAACACAAACATTATATACTATTAACATTATATATAACAGAGTAATAAATTTGTATATATATATATCTATATATCATCCTTTGATATATATATATATATATATCATCGTTTTATATATATATATGTATATGGTATTATCGACAACATATATCTCAACGTCTACAAATTTATTTATCTGTTAATAGTATATAATGTTTGCGCAGTCAAACGCATTACATCACGACCATAAATTCAATATATCGTGTTTCAGGAAAATTCCGAATGCAATCGCTTATTTATTTATTTTGAAGTTGAAAGGACCATAAATTATATATATATATATATATATATATATATATTAATATTAATATTAATATTAATATTAATATTAATATTAATATTAATGTTTGCTTTTTTTAGTTTTTAAATTATTTGTTGAAATGATTTATCAATTAAAAATATTATGTTTGGTTTTAGAGTAATAAATTTAAAATCTTTTTAATTGGTTAAGAATTCAATTTTTTTTGATATAAGAAAATATGTTGACTATAAAAAATTTAAAAGTATTTAGTAAAGTGAAATTATGTCTTTTATGATTTTTATAGAAGATTTAAAAGTATTTAGTAAAGTGAAATTTTGTTCTTTATGACACCACTAGTTTATAAGATTATTAATCATTGATTTTAGATGGCAATTTTTTTTTGAATAATAATGATAAGTTACCTCAATTAGTAAATAATAATAATTTATTAAAAATATTATGTATTGGTTTTAGAGTAATAAATTTAAAATCTTTTTAATTGGTTAAGAATTCATTTTTTTTAGACATAAGGAAATATGTTGACCATAAAAGATTTAAAAGTATTTAGTAAGGTGAAATTTTGTCTTTTATGACTCCTATAGAAGATTTAAAAGTATTTAGTAAGGTGAAATTTTGTCCTTTATGACACCACTAGTCTATAAGATCACTAATCATTGATTTTAAATGGCAAAATTTTCTTTGAATAATAATGATAAGTTACCTCAATTAGCAAATAATAATAATGATAACTATCTTTACTAAATATTGACAATTAAATTATAATAAGTTTTTTCCTTTTAAAAAAACACTACATAAAATTAAGAAATAAAATAAAAAATAATTATAACCAATATTAATACTAAAATTTAAAAAAAACACCTTATAAAAAATATAATTATAACTAACATTAATACTAAAATTTTAAACTATCTTGTATGTCATTACATTTTAGTATAATGTTTTAAAATAAATACTCTTTCATTTAACATTATTTATTTTTACATCTAAATATTTGATGGCAAAATTTTTGTATTAATCTCATATGACTTCATTGCTATGAACAATAACAAACAATTATCGCATTATCTCAAACCTTTAACATTATTTATTTCTATATCTAAATATTTGATTACACAAATTTTGTATTAATAACAAACAATTATCTTAGAA
>JZKD02S2186896.1:181495-208916 GCA_000966675.3 Picea glauca
CCTCTACCACGGGCTATCTTGTTAGTTGATTTTCCATTTTGCATTTAATACTAAGATCTCCTTTGTTATTGAATTGGATTTACAAAGAAGAGTAAAATGCTCTTTTGTTTTTTTTTTTATATTTAATGTTAATTTAATTTTTTTGAAGAACATTAATTTAAACAAACTTTTAAAAATACTATCCAACATTTTTTTTCATATATATTACGTAATATTTTTACTATGGGTCAATCTCTTCCCCTCGACTTTCTTCAAATCCAAGGTTATATTAAATTGTTTTATTAAAATTATTTAATTAAAAATTAAAATAATATTTTGCATTTTCCAATTTCATCCATTGTAACATATTCATATGTTACAATGGGACTTTATTACCCCTCATGTAAAATTTTCAAAGTGTTTGTTGTGTTACCATGGGCCAATCTCTTTCCCTAGACTTTCTTCAAATCCAAGGTTATGTTAAATTGTTTTATTAAAATTATTTAGTTAATTTTTTTTGTTTTAATTTTCTAATTTTTCAATTTCATCCATTGATTTATATGTTACAATGGAACTCTATTGCCCTCACGTAAAATTTTCAAAGTGTTTGTTGATTTATATGTTACAATGGGATTTTATTGCCTTTTATATAAAATTTTCAAAGTGTTTGTTAGAGACAAAAATATTGTTTAGTTGTAAAATTCCAAAAACCTTTAAAATGAAATGTTAATGTACATTGTCATTCTTAATTCATATTCATTCATTACTTTAGATTTTTATTAATTCATATTCATTGTTTTCTCTGATAATCGACATTATTGAACAACTTGAAATTAGTGATACTGTTGTCATTTCATTATTGATAACATTAAAGTTAGTGTTACCTCTACACATGCAGTGGTTGAGCCTTCCCTTGCTTCGTCCCTTGTCTTTGTTCACCTACTTCCCACTATCCTTTCCACCTTTTTCCTCAACAAGTGCTTCTCTAACCACTTTCCACCTTCTTCCTCGATAAGTGCTTATGCAACCACCTCCAAACATATAGCAAGCTTCTTCTTCAACAAATGTTTCTGCAATCACCTCCAAAACTTTATCATCCATCCATACCATGATCGTTGTTGGGCTATTCCTTATGACCTTTGATCCCTAAAGCACATAGAAAATAAATAGCATATGTTCTTGTATTTATATGGAAACTCCATAAATAACATCTATTTTGAAATATGCTTACGTTGTTGAGTGCAAATACTATGCCCTTAGACTTAGAGATCCCAATCTCCGAGTCTTCTAGGAAATTAGAGTGAGTAGACCATTTGAACACCTTTTCTTTGGCACGTTTGGGCTATAGGGGATCACTCCAACCCCAAAATGCATGAACACGTGTGACACGAGAGTATCCAATGCAAATCGATGTGTAAGGAGAGCTCCTACGTGTGAATAAATGAAACATCTCCACCTCCAAGTCCACACGTGTGTTAGTACAGGTCAAAAGGATGGCATGTGTGGCCTCTAACCTCCTCAACATTTGTGCCAATGGATATGGGAGACGGAAATGATGCCAAGTCATCAATAATAATCCTCCACATGTGTTAAATCTAGCAAAACCAATGAGTAGGGGGTTGGCCCCCTCTCTAAATTGATAAAATAATGATAAAACACCCCTTTTCCCCACAGGGGAGAGAGGAGGAAGGGTAAAATGTTGTCTTCTCGTAGGTTTTCGAACAACCAATGGACGTTACTACTATTATGTGATATTGGCATTTATACGTTGAACTTGCGATGTTAAAAAATAACATTAATAACAATTCATATGTAGTGTCATCCAAATAAGAAAAAGGAAATTCATTGTTGAAGTTGAACTTGTTTTTCCACTTGCAGAGATTATGGGGATTTAACCACTTGCAGATATCATAGCTCCAGTTTGTACCATGTTAATTAAGTAACTCCTTCCTCCTTTTTGTTGTGTAAGGAATACATAGGCAGTGAAAATGGTGGAAAGTGAAAGTCGCCAAAGCATTGGTGAGGTGATTTCTTGACCATTTCACTTGAGTGAGATAGGGGAGAGTGAAATTTCGTGTGGAGTGATCAAATCCTAAGATATACGAAGGAACACCAACCACGAAGGAAACTGTCTAGGTCCCCATCCATTTATAGCGTCTTTCTTGTTGAAGCTTACTCTAGGCCTGCAAATATTTCATAGTGTCCCCATCAGTGAGTGTTTTCATTTCTTAACAAGTTGCACTAGAGCCTAGAGCTCCTTGTAATATGTGAGGTAGTTTATAATTGTTCCATGAACCAGTTCAAAATAATAGAAAACATGCTTACCTCCTTGCATCAAGAATGATCCTACAACATACCCACTTGCATATGTCTCCATTCCGAAGGGTTTCTTAAAATTGGGCAATGCAAGAACTGGTGCATGACTAATCTTTCATTTTAGTTCTGAAAAAGACTTATGCTTATTCTTTCCCCACTGGAAACTCTTTCCACTAGTTGTTATGGAATGGAGTGGTGCATCCACAACTATAAAGGATTCTATCAACTTTCAAAGGTACTTTGTTTCTCCCACAAATCTCAAAACTTCAGTGACATTGGTAGGAGTTGGCCCTTTGATGATGGCCACCATCTTTGCAGGGTCAATCATGAGTTCCTCTCCACCAATCATATACCCTCAATACACTAAGGATTGTTAGGAAAACTCACATTTCTTAGGCTTGTAACTCATGCTTTCTTAGAGTCTTTAACACCTGCATTATATGTGAGATATGCTCTTCCCATGTAGATCTAAAGATTAATATATTATCCAAGTACACTATTACAAATGAATTTAATAAGGGACACAATGCATCATTCACCAATTACATAAATGTAAATGGTGCATTACATAAACCAAAAGGAATTACCAATCATATATACCTTGTCTCATCTTCAAGGTGATCTTATAGGTGCCTTCTTCTTTTACTCGTTCTCGGTGATGTATCCCAACATGAGATCCAGTTGGGTGAAGCACTTGGCATGCTGCAGTGGATCCAACAAAATGCTTGATCCTAGGTTGATGACACCGATTCTTGAGGGTGCTATTATCTAGGGATCTGTAAATAATACAAATTATCCAAGTCTCGTCCTTCATGGGAACTATGATTATAGGTGAACCAAAAGGTTAGGACTCCCTGCTCCAATAGTTATTGCAACTATTTCTTCACTTCATCTGCTTGCAGTATGGATTATCTGTATAGTCCTATGTTTGGAAATGGAGAGTCGGACAACTATTTATCTCATGCTCCACTTCCCTTTTGGGTGGTATCCCTTTAGACTATTGGAAGACTTCCTTGTACACTTTGAAGCAAAAATGGAGACAATAGAGGAGACTATTTGAAGCGAAAATAGAAACAACATTCATGTAAGGTCCGATGGGAGACCGATTTCTGATGGAATCAATTGTCTTCAAATTATTCGAGATTGCTATATCAGACCAGTGAGAGGCCAAGACTGAACGAGGTGGGTGGTTTTCTCGGACTTTATTCCCATGGTGTATATTCACAATTTTAATGGCTTTGCTAGGTATATTGTGATTCTCATCAAGCATGCTTATCAACAATATGGATTTTTTCAGGTGCTTTTGCTTTCTATTTTTCTAAGGTGATATTGCATTAGATGACTAACTAGGAAAAAATCATTTTAACAGTAGATGAGGATAAAAACAAAGTTGTTGACTTGCTTCTTAAAATATCAAAAAGATCTAGAAAAACTTGGCTGCTTAAAAGATCTAGAAATGGATACTGATTAATTTTTTTTGTGATGGATATATATGGGTTTCTGATTAATAACGTAAACCTAAAGAGGGCAGAATTTAAGAAAAAAAGGTTTTTTATTAATAACAATCTATATTAAAAAATGTGTTTTTATATTAATAACGTAAACCTAAAGAAGCAGAATTTAAGAAAAAAGGGGTTTTGTATTAATAACAGTTATATTAGTGCATTGTTTTTTTCTTCTCTCAACCATCGAAATCTAGCCTTTGTTGTTAGAAAAGGGAGAAACAAACCCATAAACCTTTATAACCTTTCTTGCACTATAAAATTATTTGCCAGGTTCTCTTTCAGGACTTCCTCCTCACACAGATTTGATTAAAATATGGGCTTAAACTCAATCTTGTTTCTCTGTGGTTAGCAGGGAAAAAAGGAAGATGCTTCCACCAAAGAGACTTTTTGAGGCTGGTAGTCTCTCACAGAATGTAGTACTCAAAGAAAAAGTGGAATTATTCAAATAATTCTTAAATTGAAGCGGAAACGATACAGGGCATGGCCCTTTGCCATGTTTGTGAGCTCTAAAACTCTCGCAGGGTTTATGTTCACCATTCCACTCTGTGGGGTCCGTAGACATTGGTAAGAAGGACCGTTTGAGAGGCACCAATGCGTTGGACCTGAACATAGATATAATGTCTGTTGGTTTCTGCTGCAAGGAGAACCATTGTGAGGGGTTTCCATAGGAGAAGAAGACCCCCTGAGGCCCCTTGGGCTTCCATCTCTACCTGCTGATATTGCGTCCACGGTTTTTTGCTAGCGATAGGAAGCTTGTCAATTGAACTTTTGGTCTCTTGAATGAAGAAGATGCCAGGGATTTCCATTTTAATCTTTTGCAGGAGGGTTCTTTGTTTATCTGGATTGTTCAAGCCTCTCAAGTTCCAAGTTAAAATTTTCATGATAAATTAGGAGTAAAAGAGGAGAGGCCCAAGGTCTTGATCTTACTTAAAGTTGACAAGTAGGGAGCCAAGTTCCTTAAGAGCTTGAAATCTGGATTTTCTGCCACGTTTCGTGAGGATCTTTTGTGGATTCGGTGGATTGTGCATGTCAAGGCACCGGATGCCCAACTCCTCTAGCTCTTCCAACTTACTTTTTCGTCCAGATAGCTCTTCCAACTTCCTCACATCTTTATCGATTTCTTCAATTACAAGCTCTATCTTGTTGTCACCATAATTTTATCATCACACAAATGAATGGCCTATGCAACAGCAATATACATTCTCAGATCATGCAATATACATTCTCAGATCATGATGGCCTATGCAACAGCAATATACATTCTCAGATCATAAAAGTAGATTGTGGAAATTTTTATTAAACACCTACATGAAACAATTATTTAGTCTTGTTTTTCATTTCTATCTTTTGATCAACTGAGATGGATATGCAATACCTTTCCATGATGTATAACTACGAAAAATACAAATACAGTTACAACAAAAAGTTTTATGAAACGTCAAGTACACCGAGAAGCTATAGAAGACATAGGAATTATATTTCTACCGTTTCCCACCCTTCCTCTTTATCTCATGCAACCAAAGTTGAGTTGCTTTCTAAATTAAAAGCACTTCTAAAATAGATTATTCATATTTATGAAATATGAAAGAAACACAATGAGACTAATAACAAAAGATTGGCTACTTCAAAATAAACATATTCTTCTCAAAGGTATTGTAGATGGCATATACGATCTTTTATATATATAACTTGCACTATCTTGTTAGTCAAATTTACTTTGCAATCTTTTGCATGTTCATATATAATTGTTTAAATTCATCCACATTTAACAAGCTCATGCTCCATTCTTTTAAAAGGACATACAAAATCATGATTGATATCCTTCTTACATTGCAAGTATAGGTTCAATATAGGTAAGATAAGATAGTTTTATGTCCCTCTGTTTTTTTGCACAACTTAATCTTTTTGGGTTGTTAATAGGTCATGCAATGCACATGACTATTATTTTATATTTGCTTTTTAATTGGCATACTGCTCATACTTTCCTAGCACTTTCAATTAAAGGGAAATGGGCATACTTACTTGGCACTTTTCATTTCTTGTTACTGCTATCTTCATTTCTTTGTACTTTCTGGAACAATTACTAGTATATTTTTGTAGTTTACAAGTTGATATAAAATCATGATTAGCATGATAGGGAGGAGAAGATATTTCAATTAAAGTTTGTGAGATCAACCATAACACAAGATTACACAACAAAATTATATTTTTATTACTAATATTACAGGTATATATAGTTGGAATCAGATCCAACTATCTCCAAACATAGAGATAATTGTTGAGAGAATCTATCAACAACCTCCTACAGATCTTCAACATATTCAAACCAAATCCAAACCAATCTATTGTAAGCATTATTTCAACACCCTCCTTTAATGCTTACATTCAAAAAACTTACAATACTAAAATCATGATTACAAAATTCGTCATATGTCTTTGTCTGACTGGTCCTCATACACACTTACACCCATATCTGAACTTCATAGACACGCTCTTTTTCTCCCATCATCTTTGAGCTACCACTTCATACAACACAGATAAAACTACTTCCAATCATCTTTGACGTTCTTTGTACAACCGACGCTTTTGGACTTCTCGATGGACAATCTCGATACTGAATTATCCTATGGAAACACTACCATCTGTTGAATTCCCCCAAAGAGAAAATTTTGACAGTTATATAGGACAATGATCTTATTACTGGATATTTTCAGCAGTCAATCATACAACTGACCTTCTTAAAACACATCTACAACAATATAAACAAGGATAACCTGTAACTGACGATCTTGAAGCATCGAAGTACAACAAGAATCTATAACTTTTAACAGACTTGTAAACATACTCAACTAGTGATATATTCTTACATGGCACCGAAGTATGTCAAGAACTACTAGCCTAAGATATGTTACTCTGTTCAATACATTGATTCTGCATTATAAAATTTTACACTCAAAATAATGTTAATAGATATTAACACTAATTCAAAATATTATCTTCTACTTAAAAAACTCCATGCAACAAACAACTCCACGTAGAAAACCTTTTTGTCAGCATCAAACAAATTATTCCATCTTTAATCAATATATTAGAAGAGAATTATAAAGACCAAACTCCTTGTTGCGCTTCCACTTCAAAACTCTTCTGATCTCCAGTGGGAATCTAATCATATATTTCTACACTTGATTTAACACCAAAGGTTTGCACCTTTGGTCCCTTGTCTCCAAGATTCAGTAGCACCAAAGCCTAGGAATTTCACGCATCCATACACCTAAAGGATGAAAATCGTGGTCACTTAGACGTAGGGGTGACTTGGCTTTGGATCAACGATTCTACACAGCCATGAAAATATTATTACAGCCATCAAATTCAACTGAATTTCCTCTTTATAACCACAGCTCTAGTGATGGCAATTAAAATTTGCGTAGCTGGCTACTCGTACGATCTCTCTTGAACAGAAAGAAAAATTTCCTTCACAAACCCGTGAGATCTCCCTTCAGTGGAAAGAAAATTTTTCACAAGCAACGCCTTTCTTCATACAGTGGAATTAACATTGAAAGAAACAACACACCAACAATCAATCTACAACACTAAAAACCATTGTCACAACACTCACATTCTCCTAACCCTCCCGCAAGGGAGTCAAGCCAAAACCGACTCTGATACCAAATTAAAGTTTGTGAGAGCAGCCATAACACAAGATTACACAACAAAATGATATTGTTATTACTAATATTACAAGTATATATAGTTGGAATCAGATCCAACTATCTCCAAACATAGAGATAGTTGTTGAGAAAGTCTCTCAACAACCTCCTACAAATCTTCAACGAATTCAAACCAAATCCAAACCAATCTATTGTAAGCAGTATTCCAACACTTTTCATATAATAAAAATTTCCAAAAAATTTACCACTTCGAGATATGTCATCGCACTAGAAGTTATATTTTATATTTTTATAACTAGGGATAAACTCACAATTAGGTGATGTAAAGGAAGAAGAGATTTCCACAAATGTCCATGTCAAATCAAATTATTAATCCCTTTTGTGCCATAATTATAACTTTTAGCTCACCCCCAAAATTTATTGACTTTAGTTTTATTAATTTTTTTTCTTATAAGATTACCTAAAGTTTATTAGAATTTTTGTATTAAACTATTTTTTTTTTTAAATTAATAATTTTTTTTAAATTTTCAAAATTTGGTAAACTATTTTTTATGATTGGTGCACTACATGGATTTGACAACTTTCCCATGCTTTGTAAATGAATTATTAAATAAGAAAATAGTTAAAAAAAAAATAAAAATGTGAAAAAGCAAAAGCTTGCCAAGTAAGTACTTGACAGTAACGTACTATGGTGGAGACTTAATGCAGTAGCGTACTATAGTGGAGACTTAATGCATTCATATTGACTATAGAGATATGTCTCTATTATAATTCAATGTGTCCAGGCTGCTTTACTCTTGGAATTGACACTATTCCTTTGTCTTTTCATGATTTTATGTAGATTTACTCATAGGGATTAACACTGAGATTTATTAAATGATTATTGATCGATAGGTAATGATAATTTATTAACAACACATTGGCCTATATGTATACATAACTCAATATCTTTAATTAATTTTCCTAGCTCTATTAGTTTATTGCGTGGTTGTAATGAGTATTATGGAAGATCATGTTAATGAAAGTGTGGAGAGTGGAGGTTGGATTTCATGAGGATTTTTATGATATAGTATTCTTTTTTAAATTGGAAGATTTCATTATACTTTATTAGTGAAAACTTTCCTTTAGTTTCTCAATTTTCAATAGTTATAGTGTTTGTTGTTGTAATGTTTTCTTTACATTGTTTGGTAAGAGTTCTTAGTTACCTAAAGTTTGAGTAATTTTTAGGTCTTTGAACGTGTTTGTAGATGAATTATAAAATCATCTAAAAAATGTGGTGTATGAATACTAGATCTCAACTTATCTATCTGATTTTTGTTGAAAATTGGTGTTCTCTATTATACATTGTGTTTTTTGAAAAATGTTTGATGTGGGTTTGGATATATAATATTGTTGGAGCTTTGTCTAAGTTAGGTTTGGATATTTCATCTTGTTGGATATTTATCTTAGTTGGATTTGGATTATTTAGAAAAATGTAAGTTTAATTGTGGTACCCTCTCCCAGAAATCCTCCTCAAATGGAAATACAATCTGGGTCTTCTTCTAGTGAGCCTTTTGAAGTTCTACCACCCCCACCCCCATTGCCTCCTAAAATGGTATAGAAACTCCCAGAGGTTCCTCATGTTTTTCTAACTAAATCACTTGGATAAGGTTGAGCTAGTAGACCTATTAAGTTACTATGAAATCACTTCAGAGTGGGATTTTCAAATATCCAAGACTCATTTCAGTACAATGTGAGTAAATTACACAATCATAATTTGTGTCTTTAATCTAATTTGCTATCAACAAGGGATTCCTTTTATTGAATTTTCTTCTTTCCAAGAAATAGGTCGATCATGGACAAACAAGATAATGAGTCATTGTTAGGGAGAAGGTATACTAAGGGGAGTGGAAGCGAGTTATCTTGATTTTCTTGAGTTAATGATAACTATTGGTTAAGTGATAGAAGCAAATAGTGAAAAAGTCAATCTCTGTGTGGGGATGGATAGGGAGGAAGGTCCCACCACCCCATTGGTAGATGCCTAGTGGGCCTAGGAAAAAAAGCAAATGAATCTCTATCCATCAATACATGCTTTGATAGTCAATTTAGAAAGTTGAAGTTCCCTCCTTCCCTATAGCATATTTATAGCTATATCTATTTGGGGAAGCTCTCAACCCTAAGAGCACGGTTGAGAAAACTAGAGAGAAAATGTACTTGTTGGCTTACATTTAACAAAAAGGCTATCCCCAAATTGACAATGATAATATGAAAGGAAAGAACTAAAACATGAAGTTATATTAATAGCGAAATTGTATGTCTCCACAGTACTATGGGTAACCAAAATGGGAGCAAATGCTAGGTATAATGGATATATAGTGTGACCATATTCCTTTCGTCACTAATGATAGATTTCCTATGCATCATAGACATTACCATTATTTTCAAATACATAATTCAAATGTTTTGGGTACTTTCCTATAAGCTCTTTAGGTTTGGGATCTAGTCACACTTGAAAGATGGTGTATGGATCACTCATCTCAAAATGCCAAACCAAAGATCAAGTTCAATCAAGAATCTAGAAGAGTAATTGTATATTGGTGCATCCTTATAATTGTTGTTACCTTTAACTTGAGTTTTGTTAATTTTTTTATATTAAATTATTTATTTTAAATTAAAAATTCTTTTTGTAATTTTCAAAATTTAATAAACTATTTTTGTGATTAGATAGATTTGACAATTTTCTCTACTTTATAAATGAATTATTTAATAAAAAAATAAAAAGATTTATGGAAAAACAAAATCTCTTTTCCAATCTTCATTCATTTAATAAATTTTAAATTTAATAAATTTATTGTAACTATTGTATTATTTAATAAAAAATAAAAAAATTTATGGAAAAACAAAATCTCCTTTCCAATCTTCATTCATTTAATAAATTTACTGTAACTATTTATCCAACGTATGAGACTAAACACTAATAGAACATAATCATGTTCCCTAGCTTGAGAGAAGGCCTACACATATTAAAACATGTTGAGTGCTTGACACCAATTCACATGTTGAGTGTTTGACACCAATTCTAGCACCCTATTTTCGCATTAGAAAAGTCATCAAAGCTTCTTCCTTACTTGTATTTCCATGTGAAAAATTCTTTGACAGATGTTCCATAGCTATCCTAATACTCCCCCTTCATGCATGATGTGCATTAAAGTTTGGCTTCACGTGACTAGTAGCCAATAAGGAAAGGCAATTTACTCTTAATGTTCTAACCAATAGCCAATAAGGAAAAGCAATTTACTCTTAATGTTCTAACCAATAGCCAATAAGGAAAAGCAATTTACTCTTAATGTTCTAACCAATACTAGAACATATATGAGAGAACAAACACACATGCTTGCTTATGTGTTTGTGAAATAGAATGCCCAAAACAAATACGAACTAAAACAACAATACGCACTTACTTTGAGCACTCTTAGAGGCCTCGAAAATGGTTAAATCCAAAGGATATCTCCAACATTAAATGTTTTTACTTTACATGTAAGTATAAGGTCAAATCTAGTTCTTAATCATACCCAAAATAAAAAACTAATCCTAAGTGAAAAATTTTAATTCACATTTTACTCAAATGAAATAACTTAATTTCCAATTAATTAATTAATGTTGAGTTCCTTCATTGTGACTTTAGTGTAGTGTTGTATTTTTTAGTAGAGGTGATAGATTCAATTTTGGAACAAATTTTGATGTAAACAAAAAATAGTGGCTTGTGTGAGGTATGTCTTCAATCTTGAATGTGTTATTTTACAGTGTAGATTTTTCAAGTTTAGTGTGACTTACTACTTTGTGTTATGGTGATTCGTCTTCAAGCTTAAATGCATTCATTTTTAGTGGTTTAGAGTGACATATGACATTGTATTATGGTAATTTTAATTTTTGGCATGTATAGGTGAAATTTGATTCATAACCATACTCAAATGTAAAAATCTTTTTCAACTTCCTATATAACCAAGTAAATGGCTCTATCTATGAATGAGATAAAAAGGCTGGGTTTTGAAAAATTGTCTTTCGGGTTAGGGTTTATGAGCTGGATGGCGACGACCTCCTTTGTAGCTCTGCGCGCTTCTGTGCGAGAGCTCGGCCCTCACCCGAGCTCTCCCTCCAGGCGCTCCTCCGTTAGACACTCGGGCGACCCCTCCGGCTCCCCGTTTGGAGCTCCTCCCTCCTTCGTTCAGCCGTCTCCAGCAGCAGTGACAAGCGCGTCCTCGACTGCGTCGTTGATACCCTCTCCAACCTCCTTCAAAGACATGGTCCAAGGCCGCTCTTCTGGATTTTCCCTTGTGGTCCGTGAAGCTCCAGATCCAGTGATCCCTGTACCTCAGGAAGCGGCGGTTCGGGAAGGTTTTTTTAGATCTAATTCTTTGTTTTGCAGGTTTAATGGCTTATGGCCTCGCCTGGCGGATCTGCATTCTTGGATTGCTTCAGAATGGACTCCTCTCCTCGATTACGAAGCTCATGTTCACCCGTGTGTAAAAGGTTTCTTCGTAGTGATTTTTGCCTCTGCTAAGGATAGAGATTTGATCTACAGTTCTAGGCCTTGGTTCTGGGGCAGGTCGGGTCTGTCTATGTAGCTCTGGACCCCTTCTTTCGACCCCTCCTCAGCTTCCATCCCTACGGCTCCCGTGTGGGTAAGGCTCCCTGGTCTACCTATTCATTTTTGGGGTGATTCCTCTCTTAGCCATATTGGAAATGCTCTTGGCAAGTTTCATAGCAGCAGTCCGGAAACTAAATGTGGCTTCACTACCTATGCACGGATCTGTGTAGAGATGGATTTCAGTAAAGGATTCTCAGCGCAAATCACTCTTCAAGGGATTAATTATTCTTGGACATAGAAGCTCGACTATGAGAATATTCATTTCAGGTGCATAAGTTGTCTTGAAACAAGGCACTTAGCCAACAAATGTCAGAAACTCCCTGAGAAAAAGAGGAACTCAAAGAACCAACGCAAACCCACATGGTGGGTAGGAGCTCTTCCTGAGCATCAAAGCATAGAACCGGCTAATGATACCTCAAGCGAGGAAGATACAGAGATTGTACCATAGAAAATGGAACAAGTCACCTATGTTCAAGAGCAAGAGCCCCCTTCCCCTAAAAATCCCATGGGGAAGGCCCAGGCAGAAACTGATCCAACCAGAATGCCAGGCACTTCACAACCCGAATACCAGATCTCAAGCTGGGCCGACTTAGCAGATGAAGAAGGCCCTGACTTAATTTATGAAGAAGGCCCTCCAAGACTGAAGGAAAGCCAATCTCATCAAAGCAAAGAATGGTAGACCGTGCCAAAAAGGAAAAAAAAAAACCTTCAAGTAAAAGAGGATGTAATGACTCGAAGTCGAACCGGGTCACTGAAATAGTTGGGTTTTCCAAGCTCATGAGTTATTTTTGTTTTAGTTCACTTAGGTCTTTGATTTACCAGGAAACTTTCAGCTGAAACAGGGCTGGAACATTTGCTGAAACACAGTGCTGGAACATATGCCGAAACACAGTGTTGGAACATATGCTGAAACACAGTGCTGGAACATAAGCTGAAATAGTGCTGGAACATATGCTGAAACACCGCTGTAACAATGCTGAAACAGTGCTGAGACACATGCTGAAACAATGTTGAGACTTATGCTGAAACAGTGACTGGAGTTTCGGCATTTAAATTTATTCCAGTTCTTTTAGAAGGCATACAGGAACTAGTTCAACTCACAAGTCTATAGCTATAGAAGTAGAATGATTCAAAAGACAGGCCCGAAGAAATTCGAGGCCATTTTGTAATCGAATCTATGGCTAGTCCACCCCATTAATATAATCTATAACCGTTTCTATAAAAAAAAAATGAATAAAATAAAAAAAAAATTAAACTCTATTTGAAAAAAATGAAGTTACGATTGAATTCATTTAATTAATTTATTATTATAGTGTTGTTTTTAAAATTAATTCAACCCCTCAAATCATATAAATATAGAATAATTGTTGAATCATTTAAAGACCTTTTAATTAATTTTTATTGTTGAATTATTTAAAGACCTTTTAATTAATTTTTCAAAATTTAGTGATAATATTAGTGTTGCTTTTAAAATTAATTCATTTTCTCAATATCTTCAAACCATATGAATATGAAATACTTTGGTTAAAAGTTTTTTAAATCAAATTTCAAACCATATGAATATGAAATACTTTGGTTAAAAGTTTTTTAAATCAAATTTTCAAAATTTATAAAGTTAAAATTAATGACAATATTAATATAATCATATTTTATATGAGGTTTATTTATTTATTTATAAATAAGATTCATTATATATTATAATTTATTATATATTTCAAATCTAAATAAATATTTATTGTTTAGTTAATATGCTATTTCAAATATAAATAATAACCTATTTTATATTTAATATTCTAGTTTTGATGATTTTTATTGATATTAATTCAATATAATTTATGTAGTATTTTATTATCAAGTTATAAACTTAAATAATAATATAATGATGATGATTAACGTACACTAAGATTGAATTAGTCTATCAGACTTTAAGAGGGTAAGGGATTAGTTGCAATTCTTTAGAATTTTGTTTCTATACTTGAAAAGCATTAAGAAAAGCTTTCCAAGATCACCATAGTTTTGTTGAGTTGAGAGGTTAGGGAGGTTGGTAGTGTAACAAATATTTTGAAATCGAGATCTAATCTTCAACCTTCTTAGTGTCACAAAGATGACACACACTTTCATCCCATGGAATTTTAGGAATTGACCAACACCCAGTTTCACTATGGAGATCGTGAGAATTTGTTCTTATCTTAGCAATGTTTATTTTTTATTTACACTTGTCAAAACAATGAGATAATTTTGATATTCTAGATTAGGGTTGATTACATCCTTAAAATACCTTAATTTTCGTTTTTCCTTTAACTCTTTATCACACCACATTTTCTCCTTAAATTTTGATTTGATGATATTTTTAATAGTATCCTTATTCTGCAAAATGGTGTCTTCCATGATCCCTAATAGCTTAGCCAAGACTGGGCATCTTTATGCCATCCTTGCCTGAGTTGATGGAGGTTACGACTGGATTTTGAAGCAATTTTAGGAAGCCTCTTGTCTTCCATGTTGTTTAATTTGTTCTTATACATTAGGTATCTAGTCATAGTCGTGCTCTCGATGGAGAAAGGCTTGCCTCTAAGAGGAGAATGGGATATGGTGTATTTCCTTTAATTTTGAGATTATATGTTATAAAATTCTTTTGTATTTGTTCTATCTTTCTACAGTATTCACAAGAGATACTAGATCCCCATGCTTCACATCCATAAAGAATAACAAGTGTAACAAGAGTCTCAAAGAGGAGTTTATTCTTATCCCATATTTAAAGATCGACCAATCTACAATTGTTTGCAAGCCCAAAATAAGATTTCCATCCCCCAATAATCTGTTTCTTAATGCTATAATTCTAGTTGAGTTTGTGGTGAATATCGATTCCAATATATTTGTATGAAGTCACTTCCTCAAAGTTGTTGTTGTCATATATAAAGGTATCATAAGTGATCTTATTGGATTTAATGATCATGACCTTAGTCTTGTCACTATTAATAGTCATGCCCATATTGAAACAAAAATCCTTGAGGATTCTTAGTTGGTTTTCAAGATCATGGAGACTCCTTGCCATAAGAATGATGTCATCGACATAAAGAGAATATTGATGACTATACCAGTGAGAGTAGGGTTGACACAACCCGCGTCTTCTAATAAATCTTCTAACTTGTCAATGTATATGCCAAAAAGGGTAGGGGACAAGGGACAACCTTGCTTGACTCCAATATTTCATTTAATCTCTTTCGACTAGCCCTTAGTGTTCTTAAACTTGGAAATAACGTTCTCATACAACCTTATTGCAATGCCCCTCAACTCGAAAGGCACGTTTATTTCTTCCAACCTATTCCAAAGGGTTTTCTTGGGAACTGTGTCAAAATCTTTTCTAAAGTCAACAAAACAACAAAAAAAATTGGTGTTAGTATCACGGAACTCCTCTCCAATGATCCTAAAGGCAACAAGATGGTCCAAAATTGAATGATATCTCCTAAACTCGGCCCGACCTGGCCTTTAGTTCTTTTATTGTGAAATTCTAGCCAAAAACTAATCTTCATTTCTAAAATAATTCCATAAAGCTTGACTAAAAATCGGGTTAATCAAAATAATCCTATAATTAAAGAGAATGTTTCTATCCCCATTTTTAAAAATAAAAAAAAATGAGACTTTACATCTCGAGTTTAGGAGAGCAATATTTAATTATTCAGATTTACTATATTAATTATATATTAAAGTTTAAATTTAAAATTTCAATCCTCGATATTAATATTAAAAAGTTAATATTTAATACAATAGTGTGTCTAGAAATTTCAAATGTGTATATAACTTACATTATAATTTAAAATATTTCATTAATTATGTAGTTTACACGCACTTTTATTTTAATTTTTTTTTTCAAATGTGTATATAACTTACATTATAATTTAAAATATTTCATTAATTATGTAGTTTACAAGCACTTTTATTTTAATTTTTTTTTATCTTTGGGATGCACTGACACTTAAATTACATATATTATTAGTCCCTGCCAAAGAAGGGACTACAACTTTCGGTAGGAAGTCAATTTTAGTTGACTTGCGTTTATTTTAGTTTTTCGGTAAAATATTTCTTATGTTTGTAAAAAAATTGTATTATTTTGATTTTTTTTATAAAAATATATCTATTTTTTTTTAATTTCTTACTTTCATCAATGCAATTTTCTATGGGTTCAAACTTATTGATATGACTAATATTCCCTTGGTGCATGTTATATTTTTTCCAATGTTTGTGAGAGTTAAAATATCATTTAAAATTAGTATGTATGGCAATTTTTTGAGTCTGCTCACTAGAGTGAATGCATAGCAATATATGAAACTATGCACTTGATGTTAGGTGCCATTCACCTCTTCCCATGTCACGACCTCATCACTGCCTCTCCCCCTTACTATAGACATGTTTTTTGTGCTTTCCTGCTCATCACCACCTCTCTGCCTTATTACAAGATCAATAAGGTTGGTTGTTTACATAGGTATTTTTGTGCTTTCCTACTTTCCTGCTCCAGAATAATGAGAAAACCTCTCCCTCGCCTTGAAAGCTTGAGCATGCCTGGGATGAGGACTAATTTGACCAGTGCGCATAGGAAGGGAGGCCTACAAAGCATAGATCTTGGCTAGTTGGTTATGGAAGATTTTGTGGGAAAGAAAGAGGGTTCTTCTCAAAACCACTTATGAAGATATGATAAGCATATGATAGGTGGTTTCAATCAACCACGACCTTAGCCAAGTTCTCTACTAAATCAATGAAAACCGGGAGAATGCTTTCCTATTTCTTATAAGTCAAGCATGTAGTGTACTTACAGGTGAGTATTTGCTGCAATCAATTCATTTATTTCTTAGAATCAAAATAAGATAGTTCTATTCATTTTTGGGAATGCTTTTAGAATATTTTTGGAAATGTTCCTTAGAATATCTAAAGAGATATGTTTTGTATTTCAAGTTTACAAAAGTGTTCACAAAAGTGTTCAGTTTGATTACAAATGCATTTACTATATTAAATTTGAATTCGAGTGATGCATTTACTATATTGAATTTGAATTTGAGTGCAACTTACTTGGTTGCAAATTAATAAATCAAGCTACAATGGACACACTACCTGGTTACCTGGTTGAAGATTCTCTCGAAGCATACATGATTTGTTGCACAATTCTTTGACCTTGCAGGTATAGACCTTTCTTTGATCTTGTAAGTGAACCTCTGTAACTTCTGTGTCAAGCCATTGTCCTTTGTTTACATTTGCATGAAAATCTTTCATTCGTTTTGGCATTTTGTTTGGTAAATTATGTGATTGTGGTTGGAAACACAAGTTGTGCTACCATATGTAATAGAGAGCATTGGTTATATCTACTAAGTCTCATAAACTTATAATCATTTTCTTTTAATTTATGTGCCTTAATATTCTTCTACAATATTACAATACCCTCCATGTTCCTTAATTGTTAAAACTATGAGGGGAAGTGAATTGTATGTAAAGTGTTCACGCTCCTTACCATAGATATTAAAATAAAATACAGATTGCAAAGAAAACTAATAACTCAAGAATACAACTCTACTCGATTAATCTTGATAGGGATTTCATATATATATATATATATATATATATATATATATATATAAGACATGGTCAAAGAGTGTAGTACTTCATAATTTCGTATTCTTTTAGAGGTATACTAAGATCTTAGTCTAACAAATCTATTTAAATTATTAAAAACTATTGATGTTAACTACATTCAAAATTGAAATGAAGTGTAATAATATGCATGGATATAGAAACTGAAAAATCTTTGGAAATTCTCTGGTCTTGGAAAGGACTTAGCAAAGAGGAAAATAGGTTTTTATAGCTTAGTCAGACTCAAATCAAGACATCATGTATTATGAAATTAGAAACCTGTAACATAATTATGATCTACAATGTGAATTCATTAAGTAAATAACAACTCCACAATGTGAATTCATTAAGTAAATAACAATCCCAGACCATTTTTATTCCCTCGGCACATCTTTCTACTACATGAATCACTCCAACCAAGCATTTTTATCACAATTAGGGTTTTCTGCAACATTTTTCGCCTAGGATGAAAAAAAAACACTACATCCACGGAAGACAACCATTGTTTTCTTATTCTCCTCACTGGACTGCAATTCAGGTTGAGGGCCACCAGATTTGATGTCTTCTTGAAAAGTGTTAAGCCCTAAATCATGGAACATTAACCCTTAATTGGGGAATATTACATTAGTATTGTTATTTTATTTATGTCATCTTGGGTCCATTAGTTGTAATTGTACCTCCTAGTCTCCTATATATATACCAAGGAGACCTTTTCATTTGGAATCATCTTGTATTTGTGAATTCATATGATGTATAAGGAAGTTTTCCCCTCAAAGAGGATTATTATTTGAATTTATCTCTTTGTTAATGCGGCGAGTACTTATTCTGAGGTTTTTATGCTATTTTGATATTTGTTTCTTAACATTTGGTATCGGAGCTAGACAATCCTCGGGATTGGCTTCTTCAAAACAAGTATTCTTGGAATTTTCGCTAGAACTTTTTTTTCTGAAAGGTTTAGGGATATTAAATTTCTATGGTGTAGAGGAGACATATAGAGATAAAATGGGTCCAAATTTCAGATCTTGGTTCGTTATATTTTTGGAGACACATTATGTTCAAGTTAGGGTTTTTTACTAGTCCTGAAACTAGTCTAAAACAAGTATTCTTCGAATTTTCTCTCCCACATTTTTTTGGCTTGGTTTTAGTCTTTGAATTTTTTACTATACGAAGGAGGAATAATGAAGTATCTCGTGTAAAAATTTCATCCCTTGATTTGTTGTATTATGAAAGTTATTCTATGAGGAAATTAGGGTTTTTGGTTGGTCTAGATTTCATTCTAAAACAAGTGTTCTTGAGAAAATTGTTATATATGAAGCTAAAGACCTCCAAATTGAGTGCAACCTATTCCATTGTTTATGGTACAAAGCGACTTTTTATTGGTGCAAATTTCAAGTTCTGAAGTGAATACAGTGACATGTGGCATGTCATACAATTTCGCTCTCCTGAAAGGGAAAAAATCAACACATCTTGGGAAAGTTATCATAAAATTCTCTTGGAGAATCCAATCTTGGTCTAACCTATGGGGTTGGAAAGAAGACACATTAGGATACCTCAAGCCATAATTTTAGATTCATAAGGTCTGAAATTGCAGAGCTACAACAAAAGAAATGTCGATTAACATAACAATCTCCAAATCAAGGTTTTAAAAGGTGTGTTTTTTGTTTTTTTGGAAATTTGCATATGTTTTGACTAGAAGATCCAATTGGGGTGATTAAAAAAGTAGAATAAAGTGGAATAAAAGGACTATCACATAAAATTGGGAGAATCTTAGGGATTCTTAGGTACAGACATATTCCAATGTCTTTAAACCTAAGAGATTTTGTTACTTGTCAGCACTACAACCTGTGGACAATGTGGTTCTTCCACGTACCTAGAGTATATTAGAAGGTCCCTTTCGAACGATTGTTCATTAGAAAACACTACTACAGATTTGATCTCCCACATACCTGAAGTATATCGGGATACCCCCTAGAATCCTGAGACCAATCCAGTGAACCATTTGGCCGTCTTGTTGTTATAGTACGCCAAGAACAACACTCAGGGAGATCACTCTCTAGTACCTGGGTAGTCAGATAGTACAACTAAGGGCATGGTATAGACTCCTTAGTTAGTGCCCTGAGATTTTGGGTTGAGTATTATTATTGGACCCCACATGTATATTAGAGAGCTATAACACCTGACACTCCCTTGTCTGTGAGGACCTCTGCCTAAGACAATTAGAAATTCCTACCTTGCAGCAATACTTGGAAAACATGCCACCAAAAAGGGAACTTATACACCAAATAAGCCCTCAGATAGTCCTACTTGGACTCTTGATGAAGGTGAAGAAATGTGCAAGGACATAGATGATTTACGAAAGAAGGTAGTAACAAAAGATGAACTACAAAGGATGATGGATTCAACTAAAGCTAAGCTAGAAGTGATGATGGATTGTAATGTTCCCAAGCCATTTTTTTTTGCTCGGAACACTAACTGCTAACTGTTTGTTATGTTTTCTTATGTATTTTTAGGTTTACTCATGGAGTTGTGCATTAAGGTTTACTTGATGTTGATTAAGCAATGGAATAACAGATCTGAAGGATATAATCATAAAAAAAGACAAGATACACAAAGAACACCAGTATAGGATCAATAATGTCATATCTGACCTTTATTTAGATAGTGGAAAGATCCCTTGAACAAGAGATCTGCATATATGGAAGAAACCCCAATAATATCAAAATGGGTTTCCAACCGATACAATAATAATAAATACAATGATAATAGCCTCCCAAAGGTTGTCTAAGAAGAAGATCCAAGCCTAAAAAGCCTACAACATGTAAGAGAATATTGAAGATAAGAGATCCCAGTCCACTATACTGTAGAACCCCCCAACTGTGCACTTCTCTGGTTGCTGATGAACCCTCAAGTTTCGACCCTCCTCTTTCTGAGCTCCAAATGCCTCCAAAATTTCTCGGAATGTAGATCGGGCTAGTAGAATCCTTTTGACCAAGTTTCATGATGAATGGATGAGTTCTTCTCCTCCAAATGAGCAAACCCTTAATTGGTTTGCACCCTCTTAGTTTGATTGAATAAAAAAGATTTTGTTCTCCCCTCTAGGAGCCTCCAACTACCACCAAAATCTCCAGGATGATATATGGGGCTAACACGATCAAGATGATGAAATATCAAGATAATGTATGAATATCTAGGCCAGTAAACAAGGGAAACCACTTCTTGCAATGTGCCCCTCTCTCCTCCAAGTCGTGCCAAGCTCTAGGAAATAAAATGTTAGGATAACTTCCTTCGGAATAGACTAGAAATGATTCTAGGGACCATACGAAGATAACCCATATGCTTCTTTTGCCTGAAACTCCCTCCTTTCTTCAGATTGAACCCAACTCCTCAAGGTGGCGTGCCCCCCTAGATGGAAACCCCCTAGGTTGCGCACCGACTTTCCTCTGTCACTAGATCCGACCCTTGCAACACTGTAGAATGGTGTGGGATGATTATTTCACCTCCAGGACCAAGCATGGATCGAGGAAGGTGGAATATTTCACCACCGAGTTGATCTCTAGGGTTTTAGACTTAAAACCCTCAAAACTTCTTATGCTCAAGAGCTCTAATGCAAGATAAGATAATAATATAGAATGCCTTAGAAGTGCACCCTACCCTTTCTTTTATAGATCCAACCTATTCATCTATTGAGTTAGTTAACCCCTAGGGTTAACTCTTTACTTTAACTCACCTTTTATTTTCTTTCATCGAGTTACCCTTTTTCGCACAACGTCAACTCAGTAATAGAATGTTATGTTTAGGAACCGTCTTCTGGTTGAATTTGTCCCCAAGATGCCTGAGACTATAGTCTAGTGGGGATAGCTAGAATACTGAGTCTCTCTAGACCTCTTCATCAAGAGGTGGGGGAAATTATAGTCTCCCCTGCTAGAAATTGCTTGCCCATAAGAAATTTTGGACCTGTCTCCTGAAGAAACTACTACCCTTCCCAAGTGGCATCCTCCATGGGTAGGTTCTTCCACTTGACCAGATATTCTATGATGCTTCTTCTCCCTAAATTCAAGTATCTCCTCTGGTATCAATACCAATTGTCCTTCTTCATCCATAGGTGGTAATTCCTCGATAGGAGTGATATTCTTGCCAATGTACCTATACAAACATGAAACATGGAAGACATTGTGTATTTTGCTACCCTGTGGTAGACCCACCTCATATGCCACGACCCCTAATCTCTTGATGAATCGGTATGGACCAAAACATTGAGGTTGGATATTCTTTGCGCCACTTCTCTTAATGGATTCCTTCCTGTATGGTTGAAGCATCAAATAGACCAAGTCACTGACCTCAAATGTGCGGTCAACCTTTTTCTTGTCTTCCTGTACCTTCTGCTGATTCTATGCCATTTGTAGGTGGTCCTTCAGTTCTCTGGGTATGCCCTGACTATGCTGAATCCAATTCTGAATCATGGGAGCCCTGCTGTCCCTAAAGGCAATCTCCATAAAATGAGAGGGGGTCATAGCTATATATGGCCTTGAATGGTGGCATACCAATGGACATATGATGGGTGGTGTTGTAGCAGTATTCCCCCAAGTGAATCCATTTAACCCATGCCTTTTGCTTCCCTGCCACATAATTCCTCAGGTAGCCTTCAACCCATTTGTTGACTATCTATGTCTGCCCATCCATTTGAGGGTGATAACTGGTACTAGGTGTTAGGGTTGTACCCACCAATATGAAGAGCTCTTGCCAAAATGTGCTCATAAACCTGATGTTCCTATTACTCACTATGGTTTTGGGAAAATCATGCAATCTAAAACCTCCTTGAAGAACAAGTCTACAACCTGTGATGCACTGCAATCTGTGGCAATGGAAACAAAATGCACAAACTTTCTCAACCTATCCACTACCACGAAAATGAAATATTTTCCCTGAGTCTTGGGAAACCCTATGATGAAATCCATGGATATGCTTTTCCCATTTGTGCTCTGGAATGGGAAGTGGTTGTAGTAATCCTGCTGGGTGAGTGTGTTCATCCTTGTTGGCCTGACAAGTGCTACACTCCTTGATGTGGAACATCACATATTATTTCAAACTCTTCCAAGAAAATCTCTCTCGAACCTTCCTGTATGTCTTGATGAACCCTTGATGCCATGCTATTGGTGAATCATGGAATGCTTGTAGTACCTTGGCCTTAAAGGTTGATTCAGGAACCAAGAAAATTCAGCCCTTGTAGTATATGATATCATCCATGATTCTGAAGTTGTTATCTTGTACTTGTCCATCCATCACTTTGCATGCAAATTTGTTTTTTGAATATTCTACCAAAAGTTGGGCCTTCCAATCCCCTGAGATATTGGTCATGGCATAGACTAATGGTATTCTAGATAAGGAATCTGCCACCACATTGTTCTTCCCTTTGACAAATTCTATGTCAAAGTCATAAGCCTAGATTTTGCTCACCCACTTCTGTTGCCTCTCATTCAATTCCTTCTGATCTAGGAAGTACTTGAGGCTTCTGTGATATGTCCTTACAACGAATTTTTCCCCAACCAAATACTTATTGAACTTGGCCAATGCATGCATGATGGCCATCATTTCTTTGTCATAGATAGTGTAGAGGAGTTAAATATCTCTCAATTTTCGGATTTCATAGACAATAGGCTTCCTATTCTGCATAAGCACTTCCCCAATGCCTTTCCATGAGGCATCACACTCAACTGTGAAAGGTTGTGCGAAATATGGTAGGGCCAATACTAGGCATGTACTCATCAATTTATTCATTTTTTCAAAGTTTGATTGTGCTTCTGGGCTCCACTTGAATGCCCCTTTCTTAGTCAAATTGGTCAGAGGTGTGCAAATTTGAGAGAAATCTTTGACAAACCTCCTATAATAGAAACAAATGCCCAAAACCCCCCTCAACTCTGTGAGTGTCCTAGGTGTGGGCCAGTCAAGTATAGCTTGTCTTTTTTCTTAGTGTACTTGTACCCCCTTCACTCCAATGATGTGTCCTAGATAAAGGACCTCTGTCATTCCAAATTCACATTTGGATTCCTTAGAATATAAGCATTGCTCTTCCATGATATCCAAAATATGCTCCACATGATGAAGGTGATGTTCCCAAGTTTTTCTATAGATCAATAAATCATCAAAGAAGACCAATATGAACTTCCTCATTTTCTTGTTGAACAAATGATTCATGCAAGACTGGAAGGTGGATGGTGTATTAGTCAGCCCAAAAGGCATGACCAAAAACTCATAGTGTCCATAGTGACACAGAAAAGCAGTCTTGGAGATATCTTGCTCCCTCATTTTTATCTGATGATAGATAGAGCACAAGTCAATCTTTGTGAAATGCACTGCCCCATGGAACTCATCCAATAGCTCATCAATCCTTGGGATGGGGTATCTATTTTTTATTGTCTTCTTTTTTATATCCCTATAGTCAATACACATGCACATTTTCCCCTCTTTCGTTTTCACCAACACTACTGAAGATGCAAAGGGGTTGGAACTTGGCCTGATGTGGCCCATTTCTAACAATTATTTAATGTCCTTTTCAATATCATATTTATATTTCTTGGGGTTTTTTTAGGGAGTGGTGATGACAGGTTTCACACCCTCCTCCAACTCTATGATGTGCTTGAACCCCCTATCCAGTGGTGCCCCTCATGGTATAGGCTCAAAGACCTTACTGTGCTTGTTCATGATTTTCTGTATTTCTTGTGAGTAGTGATTTCCCCCCTTCTTGTCTACCATGACTAATATTCTACATTCTACTGCATAAAAAATGTATTACCTCCTAAATATGGCCTCCATGTGTTTTGTTGTCACCACTCTTGGTGTGTTTCCTGTCATACCCATGAGAACCACCTTCTTCCCATTTTCTTCTCTGAAGGACATTTCCATGGTTTTGTAATTTGTGGTGATTGGCCCCAATGTATTAAGCCACTGTACTCCAAGGATGATGTTGGTGTATGGAAGGTCCATAACATAGAAATCTTGTGCTAAATCATGCCTTCCCAATGTAAGTTTCATTCCCAGATTGTATCTGTCATAAGGCATGGTGCGCCCCTCTGCTTCTTCCACAGGAAATCCCTCAAACTCAACTTTCGGTATGTGTCTTCTTGTCAATAGGGATGAATTAATGAAGTTATGTGAGGCATCTCCATCAATGAAAACTGAGACCTTCTGTCCTTGTAGCACCCCTCTCATCCTGAAAATGTTGAATTTAGGTACCTCGATGATGGATGCAAGTGTCACCTCCTCATCTATTGTAAGGTCATGACTTGCATATTCCTCTTTTGGTTGTCCTGTGGCTTATGCCTCTATGTTATGTAGATGGCTGAAATCCTCCTCCTCCTCATCATCTGAGATCACCTCAATGTAGTGGGTTTTTCCCTTACCCATTCATTTGTGTCTTGGATCCCATGGTTCTTTGTAGGTGAAGCATAACTTCTTCCTCCCCAATTCCCTCCTAGTGGGCTCATCCATCCTACGCCTTCCTTGGTCAAAGCCCCTTGGGTCTCTCCCACCTTGGTTCATAGGGGCTCTTTGGTATCTACCCCCTTGGTTTAGAGGAGGTCTAAGGGTGAATTTTTCCTTTGCTGCCGACCCTAAGTCCCTGTTCTTCCAAATTGCATCATGGAAGTTGGTAGGCTTAAAAGCCTCGACCCAACCCCTTAAGGGCTCCATCAACCCTTCTGTGAAGAGAATCATAAGTCTCTATTGAGACACATCCTGTACCATCACTGCTATTCTATAGAACTCTTCTATATAAACCTTCAGTGATCCTATCTGTCTAAGCTGTGTGAGATCCCTAAAAGGTAGCTCCAGGTCCCCTTGGTCAAACCTGTCAATTAGCCTCTGTGTTAAATCTGTATAGGATGTGATCTGATTGTGACCCAGTTTGGTCAACCCATGGTACCACCAATGATGAGCCTTGCCCTCCAAGTATATGGTGGAAACTTTCCCTCCAAGTATATGGTGGGAAATTTGATGGCATCCATCTCCCTCATGGGGTTAAGCTGTAGGTAGTTATCAAGTTTCTCCACCCATGCTTGTGTAGTCACCTTAGAATATCCATCAAAATAAGGAATCTCCATCTTGCCTACCCTATGCTCCAATTCATAGTTGGGCTTCTGATACTATTTGGGTTTACCCCGAAACTTGATTCCACAATACCGATCCAGCATGACTTGGCTCTGGAACCCTGCACTTAATGCATGATACTCCCTGGCATACTGCTCAAAGTTGTCCTCAATCTCATCCTCATAGTTTCACTGTGGCTGATTATCCAAGAATGTAGGTAGATAGGGTGTAGGGGTGGTCCTACTGTGCATTGGACCCTGTGTTGCTCCACCTCCGCACATCTGTGCCTCAGTGTGATAACGAGGGCTATGCTCCTACTAAGGTCTAGTTCCCCCATGAGATCCACTAGCTTTCCTGTTTGCATAAACCTCTGGACCCTTCCTTGCATGAGTCATCTGTAATAGGAGTTGTGCAAGTTTCTCCTAGCTAGCATTAACTCTTTCCAGAGTCTCTGTTATTTCCATATGTCCCCTGTGCACTGATTCCTAGTTTTCCTATAGATGATGTACAAGGGTACTCTATGTTAGATTTATGGAGTGTTGTAACTCCTTGGCGAAACCTGCTAGAATCTATGGTTCATTGTCCTCACCTGAACCCACCATTTCTACCTTTGTCTCACATGTCTACTTCCTACGTCTGCCCATGTAAATACCACTGAACTTCTGCATGTGCTAATCCCCACAAGATGGGAGGATCAAGGCTTTGATACCACTATAATGTTCCCAAGCCAATTTTTTTTGGTTTGAAACACTAATTTTGATTGTTTTTTATGTTTGCTTATGTATTTGCAGGTTTACTCATGGAATTGCACATTAGGGTTTACTTGATGTTGATTAGGCAATGTAATAAGATGACAATATACACAAAGAACACCAGTATAGGATCAATAATGTTAGATCCGACCTTTATTTAGATAGTATAAATATCCCTTGAACAAGAGATTTGCAGATCTAAAAGAAACCCCAATAATATCAAAATGGGTTGCCAATAGATACAATAATAAGAAATACAATGATAATATCCTCCCAAAGGCTGTTTGAGAAGAAGATCCAAGCCTCCAAAGGATACAACATGCAAGAGAAGAATGAAGATAAGAGATCCCATTCCAATATACTACAGAACCCCCCAATTGGCTGAGTTGTGCACTGCTCTGGTTGCTGATGAACCCTCAACTTTCATCCCTCCTCTTTCTGATCTCCAAATTCCTCCAAACTTTCTCGAACTGTAGATCAGGATAGTAGAATCCTCTTGACCAAGTTTCAAGATGAATAGATGAGTTCTTCTCCTCCAACTAAGAAAATCCTCAATTGGTTTGAACCCTCATGGTTTGAGTGAATGAACAAGATTTCATTCTCCCCTCTAGGAGCCTCCAACTACCACCAAAATATCTAGGATGATAGATTGGGATAATACGATCAAGATGATGAAATCTCAAGATAAGCTATGAAGATATAGGCCATTAAACAATGGAAACCACTTCTTGCAATGCACCCCTCTGATCCGGATTATTTTCGGCACGAAATGAGAGCGGAGATATAATAAAGAAATGCACAAAGATATCGCGTATATCCAGTAATATAACATAAATATATCAGAGATGCAACCATAAACACAGAGATACAGTAATA
>JZKD02S2186896.1:211324-235641 GCA_000966675.3 Picea glauca
AAAAAAAACTTCATTTAGGCCCTCAAAATGGCCCCGGAAGTGAAAACCTGCTAAAAATAGTAAATTGCCAAAATGGCTAGAAAACTGTTTTGAGCCATTTGGAAAAGGTGGGTGGTCCCCCATATCCACTTGGATCACCCTCTCTCCTCCAATTCATGCCAAGCTCCAGGAAATAAACTGCTAGGATAAATTCCTCCAGAATAGACTAGAAATGATGTTAGGGACCATACAAAGATAACCCAGATTCTCTTTTGCCCAGAACGCCCTCCTTTATTTAGATCAAACCCAAATCCTCAAGGTGCTTCGCCCCCTATATAGAAACCCCCTAGGTTGCGCACTAGCTTGCCTCTGTCACTAGATTCGACCCCTGCAACACTGCAGAATGGTGTGGGAGGATTTTTTCACCTCTGGGACCAAGCTTGGATAAGGGAAGGTGTAATATTTCACCACTGAGTTGATCTCTAGGGTTTTAGACTCAAAACCCTCAAAACTGCTTGTGCTCAAGAGCTCCAATGAAAAATAAGATAATAATCTAGAATGCCTTAGAGGTGCGCCCTTCCCTTTCTTTTATAGCTCCAGTCTATTCATCCGTTGAGTTAGTTAACCCCTAGGGTTAACTCTTAACTTTAACTCACCTTTTCTTTTCTTTCATTGAGTTACCCCTTTGCACACAAAGTCAACTCAGTAATCGAATGTTATGTTTAGGAAGTGTCTTCTGGTTGACTTTGTACCCAAGATGCTGGAGACTATAGTCTAGTGGGGATAGCTAGACTACTAAGTCTCTACACACCTCTTCATCAAGAGGTGGGGGACATTACATGGATACTAAGATGGATGGCATAAAACAAGAGATCATGGAAGGGTTGAAAAATATGCTAATAGAGAGGCCACCTGAAAGTGACAATGTATCCCATGAAATTCATGATGAGGACACAAGGAAGATGAATCAAGACTGAAGAAACTCCAGCTTTGGGTTGAAGACTAGCCACTTTCCTAAGATCGATATGAAGAAGTTTGATGGAAAGGATCCAATCACATGGATACTCCAAATGGAGCAGTTATTTGATCTACATGATCTTCCACACACACAAAAGGTACAAATTGCATCTTTATATTTAGAACCTAATTAGTTTGTGTGGTATCGATGGATTTTTTCTCTCAAATCCCTTGTCACCTGGACAATTTTCATGGAAGAAATGATAACACACTATGAAGATACAAGGAGCAATACCTTCTTCATCCAATTGATAAATATCAAGAAAAAGGGTTTAGTTGCAGAGCACATTGAGAACTTCCAAAGATTGAATATAAAGGTAACATATATTCTAGATGAGCACCTGATTGATGTATTCATAGGAACTCTAAAAGATAAAATTCAACACGAGGTTCTCCTTTGGGAACCCAAATCATTGGAGAATGTGTTTAGGGTGGTGAGAAATGTTGAAAGTAAAAATATGACTATGGCTACTAGAAGGACCACCCCTAACATCTATCGAGCAAATATTATTCCTTCTTCTAAACCACCTCAACCTACAAGGTTGAAACCTCAAGAATTGGAGGAAATAAAAGAAAAAGTTTTATTCTTTAATTGTGACAACAAATACTGTAAAGGACATAAGTGTGGTGAGAAGAAATTTTTCTACATAGATTGTGAAGAGGAAGAAGAAGAAGAAGAAGAACAAGAACCATCTCAAGATGAATATGTAGAAGATATTTCTTCTGAAAAGATGACTCCCACCATATCATGTCATGCATTAGCTAGAATTAGCACTCAAACCCTTAAGATCGAATGATATATCAAAAAGAAAAGGTAATAGTGATAATTGATTCTGGTAGTACTCATAATTTCATTCATTGTAAATTAGCCAAATCTCTCAATTGCTTTATATATCCAATGTCAGAGTTTCAAGTAATGATTGTAAATGGAAGAACAATCAATTCCTTAGGAAAATTCCATAAGATCAATCTTACTATGGGAGAATATGTAATGAATGGTACAATGATTTCTATACCCATGGGTGGTGTTGATGTCATACTAGGGGTCTAATGGTTACAATCATTGGAAACAATGGATTTAATTTTCAAGAACTTTTCATGAAATTTTCATTGGAAGGAAATGAATTTGAGTTAAGAGGCATCAAAGGGAAACCCAATAAGGTGGTAATCTCTAATGGCATGAAAAAATTATTAAAAAAGAGGCATCGGGTTGTAATTGTATAACTATGCTCACTAGATGTTCAAACATCTAAGCCATCTATTCCATTAGATCTCCAATGGATCACTGATAAGAATTCCAAAGTATTTGAAGATATTCCCAGAGGTCTTCCACCCACTCGTGATCATGATCATGATATTCACTTAATTCCTGGGAGTGTTCCTGCCAATATCAATCCTTATAGATACACTTATGTCCAGAAGAGTGAAATTGAACATGTGGTTGAAGAAATGTTTCTAGAGGTTGGAATTATTAGACCTAGACACAGTTCTTACTTTGCACCGGTGGTAATGGTACTCATGAAAGAGGTATCATGGCGTATGTGTCCATATTATAGAGAGATCAACAAGATCGCCATTAAATATAAGTTTCCCATTCCCATCATTGATGAATTGTTAGATGAACTAAATGGAGAAATCTACTTCACAAGGTTGGATCTTCATTCAGGGTACCATCATATTAGAATGAAGGAAGAAGATATGCCCAAACCATAATTTAGAACTCATGAAGGCCATTATGAATTTTTGTTCATGGCTTTTGGCCTTACGAATGAACCTTCCACATTCCAAGGTTTGGTGAATTCCATTTTCAAGTCCTTCCTTCAAAAATTGTGTGAGCATTTTTTGATAATATACTAATCTATAGTAAGTCTTGGGAAGATCATGTTCGGCATGTTAACAGGGTGCTACAACTACTAAAGGAGCAACAATTATATGCCAAACCTTCCAAATGTTTCTTTGGGGTGAAGGAGGTAGATTATTTGGGTCATATTGTATCTCATGAAGGTGTCAAGGTAGACCCTAACAAGATTAAATCCATGATGGTCTGGACGATTCCCAAAACATTGAAGAATCTTAGAGGATTTTTGGGTTTGACAGGTTACTACCGCAAGTTTGTTCGGAACTATGAAATAATAATAGCACCTTTAACTACATTAACTAAGAAAGATGCATTTTTATGGACTCTAGAGGCAGCTCAAGCTTTTGAACAACTTAAAGAGGCAATGTGCAAAGCTCTTGTCTTGAGCACACCAGACTTCACAAAAACCTTTATTGTGAATTGGGATTCCTCGGGAAATGACATTGGTGTTGTTCTAATGCAAGAAGGAAGGCCCCTTGCTTTTGAAAGTCAGCCACTCAAGGGAAAGGACTTACACAAACCCACTTATGAGAAGGAAATGATGGAAATACTGGATGCATTGAAGAAATGGCACCCTTACCTAATACGTAGGTACTTCAAGGTCAAAACAGATAATGACAATATTAAATACTTCTTGGAACAAATCATATCTTCATAAGAGAAACAAAAATGGGTGACCAAGATGTTGGGTTATGACTTTAAAATTATCTACAAAAAAGGGAAGCGAAATGTTGTGGAATATGCACTCTTAAGAAAGGATGAACATGTTGAGGCATTTCTCTATGTTATCTCTATCATCCAACCTGATTGGATAACATAAGCAAGGGATGAATGGAAGAATGACAAAGAAGTGTGGAATCTCATTCAAAGGTTGCAACAGGATTCCAGTGCATCTAATACATTTACATGAAAAAATGATTCACTATTTTACAAAGATTTCTTATATTTATGTAATAAATCCCAACTCAAACAAAATGTGCTTTTGGAATTGTACACCTCTCTGGTAGGAGGGCACTCAAGATTTTTTAAAACCTATCATAGGGTCAAGAGGAATGTTTTTTGGGATGGCCTTAAAAATGATGCTCAAAGGTTTGTGGAAGGATGTTTGGTTTGCCAACAAAATAAGGTGGAAACAATTAAGACCCCGGGTCTCTTACAACCATTAGCCATTCCAAGTCAGCGTTGGGAGGAGGTTTCCATGGATTTCACCACAGGGTTATCAAATTCTGAAGGAAAGAGTTTCATCATAGTGATTGTTGATAGACTTACCAAGTACACACACTTTTGTGCACTCTTTCATCCTTTCAAAGACAATATAGTTTCTACCACATTCATGGAGACAGTTCAAAAGCTACATGGAAGCCCAAATATTATTGTAAGTGACATAGATCCCATCTTCACTAGACATTTTTGGACAAAATTATTTTCCTATTTGAGTACTCAATTGGCTCATATCTCATATTATCATCCTCAATCTGATGGACAAACTAATATAGTGAACAAATGTCTGAAAGGATACCTTTGTTGCTTTGTCTCTAATAAACAAACACAATGGTTCAAGTGGTTACCCTTGGCAGAATGGTGGTATAACACTTCCTTTCATACTACAACAAAAATGACACCATTTACGAATATCACCCACCATCCATCACTTCTTCTCTAAAATAAAAATCTAAGGTTCAAGTAATTGAAGATCACATCGAGCATCAACAACAAGTTCTCCAACTCTTAAAGGATAACCTGACCATGGCACAAAATCACATGAAACAACAAGAAGATCAACATCATAGTGAAAAAAGTTTTGAAGTAGGGGATTGGGTATTTTTAAGACTACAACCATACAAACAGATGTCCCTCAAGAAATCTAACAAGGATAATAAATTATCACCGAAGTACTATGGCCCTTATAAGGTGTTGCAAAAGATTGGTACTATGGCATACAAATTGGAGTTTCCTACATATTCACGAGTACTCTCGGTTTTCCATGTTTCATGCTTAAAGAAGGTTATAGGTGACAAGATATCAATTCAAACTTTATTTCCAGAACTTGACGAAGAGGGAAAATTCATATTGGAGCCTTAAGCTATCATTGACACAAGAATTCACTAGTTAAGGAATAAATCAATTTCATAGTATCTCATTAAGTGGAAGAAACTAGCCGCTGAAGATTTCACATGGGAAGATGAGTTTTTTATATAGAAGCATCCAGAGATACTCAAGTGTTGAGGACACCACTTTTTTGAAGGGGAGGGACGTGTTAAGCCCTAAATCATGGCACATTACTCCTTAATTGGAGCATATTACATTAGTATTGTTATTTTATTTATGTCGGCTTGGGTATATTAGTTGTAATTGTACCTCCTAGTTTCTCATATATATCAAGGAGACCTTTTCATTTGAAATCATCTTGTATTTGTGAATTCATTTGATGTATAAAGAGGTTTCCCCCTCGAAGAGTTTTATTATTTGAATTTCTCTCTTTGTTAAGGAGTTAACTACTTATTTGGTGGGAAACAAGGAAACGAGAATGCATGGTGGTTCAATGCATAACCAAATGTGAACACATGGTGCCATGCAGTGAACAAGTGGCACCTGAATTATTAATCAAATTTCATTGCATTACTTTTTAGAAATATTTTGTTATTTGTATATATAAATATAATTTCTAAAAGTAAATTTGGTATATATGAATATAATTTTTAAATATCACTTAGACAAATGGAGTGAAAAGATATTTTATCTGGAGTGAAAAGATAGATATTTCATCTCAGCCTTCCTTATAGAAAAGGAATTATTTTTCTTTTTCAATATTGACTCCTTGAAAACTTTTCTCAACATTATATTTCTGCATTATAGTTAAGAGACCCCATATCTAACGCAGATACTCAATGCATATGAGGTCGGTATGTTCAAGCTGCTTGCACAACATTATTTAATAGCTCTGCAAAAAAATTTAAACAGTGAGCTAATATCACTCCGGTATTTCGAAGGTGCATCTTATAAATTACCGTGAAAGTAACACTCGGAAATGGTAATACCGCATTATGATTGCAATAATGTGCTCTTTTCTCCATCTAACTATTTAATATATTTTGTATTGCAAGACCTGCTACCTTTTACGTGAGAAGAATGAGTATGAAGATCTTTATTTTGATCAAGGTAATATGAATCACTTTAATGGTGACATTCTGAGATGATCAACTAATAAATTGAGTTTTAATAAATTGATCATCAACAAGTTAATTTCATATTGAAATTAACATTGTCAAAAGTTAATTTCTGTAACTCTTCAATAAATTGAGTTTTAATTAGATTGGACATTCAACATTATCTGAAAATCAAGGGCCATTATGTAAACTTGGAACTTATGGATGATATTAAGTTAATTTCCATTTTTTTTTAACTTGGAATTTGTGGATGATATTAAGTTAGTTTTCAATTTTTTTTTCAATAATTAAGGTGACATTTTGGAGGGAAAATGTATTTTTAACCTATTCCTTTATGTACAATAAGTATCTAAAAATCCACTCAAACATTAAAAATCTAGAAATTAACATTTTGAAGGAAAAATGTCTTTTTAACCTATTCCTTTATGCACAATAAGTATCTAGAAATCCACTCAAGCATTAAAAATCTAGAAATCCACTCAAGCATTAACAATGTTTAAGTAAAAACATGTTAGCCTGTTGCAAAGAAAAAAATAAGAAAGACATAGACTTGGATTATTATAAAACTTGAATATTATGTAATGCATATGTCATTTAAGATTAATATCTTAATAAATAAATAGTTTAAGATTAATAAGTTAATAAATAAATAAATTATTGTAATTTATATATAATTAATTTAAATTTATTTTAGTTTTAAATTTATTATAAACAAACGAATTATTATAATTTATATATAATTAGTTTAAAATTATTAAAAATGTAAAATTTTTAAAATATAAAAATTTTAACATTAATATGCATGTAAAGACAAAGAATTTCAATTTTTTTTTTTCAAGACCTCCATTAAATATATAACTTCCACCCCCTTCAAAGTTAATAATACTCTCAAGTTTAATTAAAAGAAATCATAGAAGTTTAAAAAAGGAAAAAGACAAATAAACTAAAATATTATAACTATCCAAGAGTATAATTTATTTGTTTAGAAAATAAACAAAGCCAACTATTCTAATCTCTTTGTTTAGAAAATAGTTCTAAACAAAGTCAAGAGAGCTATTGGGTTCTATGTTGATTAATGATGGCTTTAACTATACAACTAATCTTTAATTTTCTTTTTCTAACATTACCTTTTTTTCCACATAAAATTTCTCTTATATAGAAATGTAAAGTTTCCATTCGAGGTACAAAATATACAAAACATCACTTTACATCTTGAATCTCACACCATCAAAGTGGAGATTGAAACAAAAGTGAGATATGAGAGAGTGACTAGTGCCAAAATAATAATAGTCCTATCATACCTCCTAGGGGCCAAGGGGATCAAAACCTCCCTTGAGACAAAACAATGCTTGTCCTTACTTCTTAATGGAAAAAATCTTAAGAAAAAATTCAAACTGACTACCATGCCATATAAAGTAGGAGCATTAGTGGAGATCTAGAAACAACATAGGACCCATATCACCTTCTTGCAATTGATAGTAAAATATTTTCCCTTCTTGGAGCTACAATTCTTTTTGGAGAGCTCATCAACATTTTAATTGGGTTCTCTGAAAATGTGAGTGAATTTGAGAGTCCTGAATTCTTTGAGGTGGTCCATTATCCGCTCTTTCCAACACTCTATATTTAATACCTTAAGAACACATTTTTGAATTAACCAATCAATGACAGTTCTTGAGTCCCCAAATACTTGGAGTTCTTGGATATGTATCAAAGCTGCCAAAGTTAATAAATCCGAAGCTCCCAATAATTTTTCTCTAGTGTTCATTCCCGGACAACAATTTAACATCCATCTATACTCAGTGTGAATATTTAACCCGGTGAATCCTCCCGCTCCACTTTTGTGGCCATGATCTTGTGCAGCCCCATCAAACCATCCAATCGGGACTCCCTCCTTAAGAAAAGGAGAAAATCATTGGGGTTTGGATGGAAGATTTTGTACCTGAGTGGTCTCAAGGCATCCAAAAATCCTGTGCAGGATCACAAAGGTTGAGGAGTGACCTTTCTCAAATGTAACCTTGTTACGTTCTAACCACAAATTCTAGCATATTTTGGAAGGAAACAAAGAGCGATATTGATGTCTAATTATCCAATCTAAAAGCATGTTTGGAGAGAGGAACCTGTCCAATTGGGGGATAAGTTAATGGATTTATGAATTTGTAAGCACACATGTTGAGTGAATCTACAATGCATAATTAAGTGTATCAACGTCTCTATCTCATGTAAACATAGGCCACAAACACTCGGTCCAGACCAGCCTCTTCTCTACAAATTATACCAAGTGATAACCTTTCCTTCCAGCATTAGCCAAGTAAAAAGTTTCAATTTTGGTGCTAGATCCCAATTTCGCAATGATCAGTACCACCAACTTGAGTTGTGGGTGCAATGTTTAGTATCTAGAGCCTCATATGCATTTTTGGTAGTGAGGAACCCCGATTTATTTCCTCTAGTCTAGATGAGGGTGTCCACGCAATTTGTCAATTGTATACTTGTGTTTACTAGAGGTCTGCAGTATCGATCCTTCTCTTTGGATTATGCACCTGTAAATCTAAAATCCCCACTTGTTTTTCAACTTCCCAAGTCAACCCCCATCCTACTCGATCCTCTAGAATGAAACATGTAGTTTATTCCCTCTTGTTTGAGAGCAATGATAAAAGCATTGGATAGAAAATAATTCTTACCCAATCCAAGTACCTCATCTTCTCTTAGATGGATTGAATGGCATGTGCCTGGTATCCAAGCTAACCAATGTGTGATAACATCAAATTATTTTAAGAGACATCTCCAGTTGTTTGAGACCTTATGTGTCCTAACTATGGAGCATCTCAACCAAGACACGACTGTGGTGTTGGGGAGGTACTTGTCCTTAAGCACTCTATGCGAAAGGTCATCTGTCATCAAGAAACGCCACAACATATTTTCATCCAAAGTTCTACAAAATACAAACAAATTCTTAACACCCCAACCACCAAAGGATTTCGGTTTGGCAATGAGTTCCCAATTGCAGAGGTTGATGTGTTCCCTTGTCCTAATTCCCGACCATAAAAAATTAAACATCAGTTGTCTTAACTTATTGAGAAGAGAAGTAGGTATAATGTCCATCACTAACCAATAAAATGGTAGGATCTCAAGAACCGACTTGACCAGAACAAACCGTCCTCGTAAGGACAACCAACGATGACACCAGAGACAAATTTTTCTCTCAAATTTGTTGATGAGGCACTGCCAGTCCTCAACCCTGTATTTGGTAGGCTTAAGAAAAAAACCCAAATATCGAAACCCTTCTCTAAGATCCTCAAAATTGTAAGGGAAGAGAACCTTGAAACCAATCAAGTCATCCTGCTGTAAACCTGAGAAATGGAAAGAATACTTAAGTGTGTTTATAATTAGGCTCAAATCTTTGTATAATTTAAACATTATAGATTTTATTTCCTTCCATTCATCTAAACAAGCACCCATCATGATTAGGACATCGTCCACAAAAAAAAGGTTTAGTATCTTTTGTAATCTGGAAATCTTGACCCATGAAATTTTCCCATCTATCCGTGCCTTATTAAGAAGGAGACTAAGGCCTTCCATAACTAAAATAAAAAATAGAGGGGATAAGGGACATCTTTGCCTCGGACCTCACCCACTCTGGAAGAAAGGAGTAGGACCACCATTAATCAATATTGAAAAGGAAGTTGTGTTAAAACAACTCATAATCCAATTTGTTAGCAGTAGTCCAAATCCTGTTTGAAGAAGAATCATCTGAAGGAAATCCCAATTTACACAACCATAGGCCTTCTGCAGATCCAATTTTAGAACAAGATCTCTCATATTCTTCACTTTGATGTTGTGAATACATTCATGTGCCGTGCCAACTGCATCCAGAATCTGTATGCCCTTCAAGAACCCCAGATGCTCCCTGGATAATGACTGAGATAGGAACAACTTTATCGTGTTGGATATAATCTTTGCAATAATATTATAAGCCATATTACAAAGGGAAATGGTTATGAAATCCCCAAACTTAATGGGCTTGCTCACTTTTGGGATGAGAACTAGAAAGGTCAAGTTTATTGACCTTTCCATAGTACCATTCTGCCTAGACTACTCCACCGCATCCAAAATGTCATCCCCTACCACATGAAAAAAATTGAGGAAGAATTCCATTGTCTAGTCGTCCAGCCCGATACTTTTATCCTTGGAAAACCCCTTTAAGTCTGAAAGAATTTCTTCTATGGTGAAGGGTCTCGCGAGCATCTGGATATTACGCTCAACAACATAGAAAGGAAATTGTTTAACTATTCCCACCTATTAAACAATAGTGTTCTGTCCAGAGATGACATAAAACCCTTTAAAATATCTCATTACTTCTGTAACTAGTGCCTCTTGAGCTGAGTGAAAAGTACCATTTTCATCAAATATATCCCCAATGGTTTTTCATTTTTTCCCATGGCTCACAAAATGATGGAAATTTTTTATATTTTGATCACCCTTCTGTAACCAGGTCGCTCTACTCTTTTGTCTCCACGATTATTCTTTGGAAATAGGAGCTTACTTTGGGCCTCTTATGACTCTTTGATTTGGATATTTACTTCTGCCAAATCAATCCTAAATGCTTTATACGATAACAACTCTCTAGTTTCTCTTTGATTGTGACTAATTCAAGAAGTTTATTACACCTTTGTTCTTTCACCCACGTAGTCACTCTAATTTTAAGTTCTTTTAGTTTCCTGGAAAGTTTTCTAAGAGATGAAGTTTCATCCTCATACTCACTTGATTTCCAAACCTCATGTAATAGAGAAATAAGCCCCACTTGCCCCATCCAAATAGGGTTTATATTGAAAGGGTAAGCAACCTTCCCAAGGCCACCATCAAGTTGGAGGAGCACCAGAGCATGGTCTGAGATATATGGGTAAGCCACCCAAGTTCTATATCTCCCAACCAACAAGATCAAGTCCTCCAAAAAGTAAATATGATCCAAACTCTTTGCTATGGCCTCCATCCCACTTCTTCCATTGCGCTAGGTAGGAAGACAATATCTTGTCTCAATGTCAACTAACCCATGATCCTTGAAGATAGTTTTAAAGTACCCCTACAACAGATCTAGATGGGATTTGGAGACCCACACTTACCCAACAGATACTGTAAAATTTAGATCTCCAACAAAAATTAAATGATTTGAGTCTAATAGATGACTGCGAATCACCTTATCCCAGAAGGATTTATGTCTATGCACGAGCTATAATACTTCACTAATGTAACTGGCTGATTAGCCTCCATAAGCATACCTATCGGAAGAATGATGAAACAAGTTATAAAAGGTGAAAGAGTGAACTTTGAGGGACCCCATGCCACACAGAGGCACCCAGACCGACCCACAGATTCCACAACACAAAACAACCAACTAGGTCATAAAGACATCACAAACACTTTGGATTTTTCATTCCTCAACCAGGTTTTCTTGAAAAAAAATAATATTAGGCAAAGTGCTCACCAGTAACCTGCTGAGGGAGGCTAATTTTGGAGCCCCTCCTACTCCCCTAAGATTTAATGAGAGGAGTAACATTGTTTTTCCCTGGATAAGGATTTAAAGTCTCTAAGATCCCCTTGATTTGATCTGTTATTTTCATGTTTATTTAAATGCTTGACACTAACAAGCACTTTTTTTGTGCACTTCTCGTTTTTAAGGGAGAGACATCACTCCCGAACCCCTTCAACCAGGTAACTTGCTTCTCGTCTTTATTCTTGCTAACTAGTTCCCGACCCCGAGTTCTAACGGAGAAAGTGTTTGTCTCTTGTCTAACATCAGTACGTCCCTTAAAGATAAGCATGGGTAGTAGTGAAAAAAAATACCAAAAGGTTGGGACAAGTGATTCAAGGATTGCCCCCAATGATCTCTCCCCTACTTCTAACTCCCTCATACCCTGAAATGCCCTGCCCCACCCTTCAGTTTCTGTTGTAAGAATGTCAGTTCTATGACTATCCATAGATGGTTTTAAACTCTAATCAGAACTGCCATGAACCGGGAAGGCAACAAAATCCCTTGATTTTCTACCCTTTTTATGGTTCTATCCGAGCTAACAAGTAGAGGAACCTCAAGATGGGAAGCATGAGATGGAAACACTGAATGTTTTAAGTTGTCAAGCTCTAAGGCTGTCAAAGTAGAGTAAAAGGAGGAGCAAAGATTTTTGACGTTACCCACTTCTGGGTCCTATGTTGGAGAAGACACGACTTCCTCCTCTATCGTAGCACTTTCCGCACTCTAGAAAGAGTCCACCCCCGAAGACTCGCAGTGTGTCAACTTTCTGAGCATGGAAGACTCAGATTCCTGCTCTGGCACATACCCTAGACAACTTTTGTGTAAATGTATCGTTTTGAAACAATATGAGCATATGAAAGGGATACCCAAGTAGTCCAACTTATGTTCGTAGACCCTCCCACGCCATTCAATATCCATAGCCTCCAGTAGTCCACTGTGAATGTCTAATTCAACCAAGATTTTCCCTATTCTCTTGTCATGCCCTTTGCGAACCTCCTTGTCTACTGAGATGAATCTTCCTAGCTCATTTCCTATAGCTTCTAGCACTGTATCCTTCCATATTTGTAACGGTAATCCATGAAGGAGGACCCATAAGTGTCTATGTTGAAAATACTTAGTTATCAAGTCAAAAATAACCCTCCATCTTTTCAGCATCAGACTTCCTCCACTTATGGTCCAAGTTTGTTTTAAGATTTTCAATGTGTCCTCTGGTGAGTTAAATACAAAACAAAACCAACCCCCTGTAAGGGCCATAAGCTCTAGAGAATATCCTAGAAATGGAGCCCAACAATTTGTCACCCACTCCTCGATGCCCAATTTTCACAGAGCTATGTAGGAGGGTGTTCGTACCAACCCACAAAGTGCCAACTTACAAGGCTCTTCCATCTTGATGTCCCCCCTCAAACCATTTTTATTTTGGATGTATTTGGTTTCCATGGTTTTGTCCCTTTCCAATTCCTTCCGTCGTGGCTATGTTTATCTCCCTTTCTTACAAGTGGAGTTCTTCCTCCAATCCTATTTTGTATAGCTTGTTGGTTTTTCAAATTGTCACTTGGACTCCTTTGTGTCTCTCCAGCGTCCACTCTAAAGATTTCTTTCTATTGGATTCCTATTCTTGTGCTAGCAACTTCAAAATGAGCTTTCAAGTAACCAGTTCTTGTCTCCCTCCCTTTGTCTCCACAAGATTCATGCCTTAACTCTTCATCCGAGACAAAGAGTCCTAATTTACTCCATAGTGCCTCATCGTCAACGCCCATGAGTGTGCTAACCTCAGGTTCCATTAGGAATCTTCTTCAAGAAGTGCCACCTGCCTCCCATTCCATCCCTTCAACTCTTCTCTGGTAGACATGACTGACCATGTCAGTGCCCCTTTCTTGATAACGACATGCTACTTAATACTTTTTTTGTCTTCATTTCATCGTCATCCTTCTTGAATACCCTTCTATACTGCATACTAACCTCTCCTTCTACCCAAATTGGTTATCTTGCATTTGAAATCACTCATCCACCTCGCCATTATCACGTGGTTTGCCCCAAGTGACAAATCTCATTTGCACAAACAAAACAATCCACACATTACCTAACATTACCTAAATCTTATAAATTATAAAGATTATTTTTTTAATAAACTTATAATGATATCATTCAAGTTTTTAATTTCATGCATATAATGAAAATTTATATTTTTAATTAATTAATTATATATTTTTAATATTAAATAATCAATTTGTAAATTGAAAAAATACTTTCTATTTATGAAAGAGTAAGTATCAAGCATTTTTTGGAATTTGCATGATCTCAAAATTATGGTTGGGATGAGGTTACCCTCTTAAACAATGTTAGATATCCTAAATGTATCTAAATTAAAAATAAATAAATTGTAATACTTATTTTCGGCTAAAGATGAAGCATTTTCAAGAATTTTGACCTTCAGGGTTCTATTTATGAAAGAGTAAGTATCAAGCATTTTTGGGAATTTGCACGATCTCAAAATTATGGCTGGATGAGGTTACTCTCTTAAACAATGCTAGCTATCTAAAATGTATCTAAATATATAAACAATAGTAACACTTAATTTTTTTTTTTTTCTAAAGATGAAGCATTTTCAAGAATTTTAACCTTCACTCTATCCTCAAGTATCATAAAAATTTGTTGTCATCGCCCATGTCCATGCCCATATAGTAGGTTATGCTCAAATAATTAAAAATGATAAAATGAAAGGAGTAGAGGAGGAGAAGCAACGAGGTAAGATTGTACTATTTACTTTACATCAACTTTACAAATATACAAACTAAGCAGGGACTCCCTTGTTATTTAATTTTTTTTGCATGGTTTTAATATTTATTTTATAATTTAAAATATTTTAATTAAATTTATATTTTAAACGAAATATATTATCAAAGTTTTTATAGAAATTTGTATGATTTTAATATCTATTTTACAATTAAAATATCTTAATTAAATTCACATTTTAATTAATGAATTAAATAATTGTATTTTTTTTATATTTACTTATAAAATTGTTATTATTTGATTTATTTAGTTAGTGAATCTAATGGTTAAGAATACTTATAAGAATATATATAAATTTATACAATTGGGTGGAGGAGGTTCCTTATTCCATTAACAAAAATATCTCATACATTAATTTGGTGACTTGGTTGTGACCATAAAATTTTATTATTTTTATTAATAAAATATGAATAACAAACAATAACCAGCTTACTAAAAAACATTCACAAATAGTATATATACCATCTCATATATCCCTGCGTATATACCATGGTAATCCTACTATATATACACTAACCACCATAACATTAAAAGCTGGACAACAAACTCATTATTGTTCACCTCCATAAATTATTACCAAAAAATTCAAAGGAGTGACTATATGTGATATCAACGGGCAGAGGAAACAGTAGGTATATCTTCAAACATTTAAGATGTATGAAGCATATTTGTTATGCAATGCTTTGAATGTGTTGATCGTACTTTTCTGTGACAAGAGCACTGAATGAATCAAATTCTCCGATCAGGATTCGAATTTGATATTTTTGGTTCTTAAATATATTCTATTGATAATAAAAATTGAAACTATGGTAATGAAAATAGTTTAATTATTAATTTTACTTTTAAATTTTAAGATCACTTATCAAAATTAGTTATACATTATATTGTTGTTTTTTTCATTTTATTAATCTTATCTTTGATTTTCTGCAACCATAATTTTTTCTTTGTTTTTTTATATTATGGTTGATCTTCTCCGTGTTATAGATAGACGACACAAATTTTGTATTTGTACTCAGCCCTTGCAGCACTACCCATAGCCATTGATAGCAAATGAAATATAACCTCTAATAAACTCTTCAAATGCCAAATTTAATTTACACGTTGCAAAGTTGTTTTTGTGTTAAATGCATTGTAGGCATAGGCTATGCTTCCATACCATTTATAAAATTAATATATTGAATTTAACTGGGTACAATGACTTCATCCTTGTTCATGATTTTCTCTTAAAAATATTATTATGAATTTTCTTAAAACTTAAAATAAAAGGAATTATGCTGAGCTATTTTAATGTTTTAAGTTCATCTCTGTTTCTGTTGTTGCCAACTTGCAAGTATTATAGTGTAGCACTTAAATTATTCGTGTAGTAATTACACTGAAGGTGTTTTTATACGGGAGGTTATTCTTGAGGTTTCGTCGTCTCTCCAAAGCATATCAAAATTTTCCATTTGTTCATTGAAATCATCGAATCATTTCATTCCAGGTGTTTTATCCTGACTCTAAGCTGCGGCTTCTAGGATTCTTCCTCCCCATCTTCCCTTTGTTTCAAGAATCAATTACAGTCCTTATACACTTCTCTACGTTGTGCGACTGATCTGCGGGCTTCCTCCCATGGAGTTTCATGCGTAGTCTCTAGCGGCTGTGTCCAGAACTATGTCCAAATTTGAATAGGAATTTGTGGTTATTACCTATTGCGGTGCTTGGTGTACAATATAAATTGAATACCTAGATATATTAGTTTGAGTCCCAATCCGTGGAGACAAAGGATTTTGTTGTGCTCTCAATTTCTCATGTCGGTCTTCGCTTTATCAATATATGCCTCCTAATAAGCTGATATAATATAATGTGAGAAGAGGGCTTCTTCAAAGGAGAAGGTCAATACTTCAATCAAGGGATTATGTACACATTAATGTAAATTACTATGTGATGGTCTGTTAGCTGGTAAAATACTATGTGATGGTCTGTCTGGAATACCACTATCCTCTCTTCTCACTCTTGCTTGCCTAGTGTTAGCTCCGTTATTTTTTCAGTTAGAGTCAGTTTTAGTCGAGTCATAGTTCATCTGTCAAAGTGTGTGAGGTCAGGTATCAAACAACAAATGGGTTGAATTCAACAAGTGGTCAGTTTGGTCCTTGGAGTCGGGAAGGGACGTTAGAATCAAACATGTGTTAGTTGTAAAGTTATTTTCCCAAAGAGTTGGGTCCTTTCAGAAGAGGAGGTTTTACGTGCCAAAGGTCGAGGCAAGTTGTTAAAATAAGGGTCATGTCGGCAAATGCAACGAAAATCATCATCTCATTATGAAGTCAGAAAGGATAAGAAATCAGGACATTCATATCACATATACTTTGCATCTCTTATCAACTATACTTTGAGAAAATATTTGGCTTGCTTCGAAACCTATAGTCACCATGGATTCAATATCCCCTGCCATGATTCCATCTCTCGCCCTCCTAGTTATAAATGTCAGTCGCTCTGTATGTATTCTATTCACCAGCCAAGTTTATGCACTATTTGTAATTTTTCCTACGAGCCCTGAGTTTCTCGCTGCGGGAAAGTCGATTTCCATCAGTTGTGTCACAAACTCAGGTTAATCGATATTACCACTTTGGGTCGATGCTAAATCCACCGTGCATGTAGAAAAAACACACATTTCACTATGGCAACATCCCAGAACATAAGGAAAGTTGCGTGAAGTGGCAGAAATGTGGGGCCCGAACCTCAAAAATTGACATTGGTAAATGAAGATCCGGATGTTAGAGCATATTTTGAACAATTCATATGCATGTTCTATTGTAATAAAATCCAAGGATTCAACGTGAAACTGGCGGAATAGTTCACACTCATATTCAACGGGTTTTGTGTGGTAATTGCAAGAATCACATTCTAGGTGACGGAGGAAACATTGTCAGCTACAATGTAGATCCCTCTGCATGGTGAAATGTGGTCTAAATCCATGCCTTTGGACATGATATGCTACGAGCAATTATTCAAACCATACTGTTTAAACGGGAAAATTGAAGCGGGCATTCCAAGTCGATATCTGCAGGAGCCTTTTCAGAAGCTCTTGAGGGCAATTAGAAAATATTTCACCTATGAAGGAAGGTCTGATAAAATACACCCACATCTCATCATATTGTTGATTCATTTCATAGGAAGGAGACCATTGAACCTTCCTTTATTCTTGCACCAAAGCCTCCAAGAAATGGTAGACAATGTCCAAGCTGAAGGAAACCAACTGAAGAAGAACCTATCTCATGTCTCACTAGTCAAATTTTTGATAGTTGATGAGTTGAGGCGGCTGGGAAAAAATTGGGATTCATTTATACTCATAGATGACATCCCCAAGGACCCCAAAGGAGATCCCCCTCTACCCACGGGAAAATAAACACCTCGCTGCGCAGAGGTGAAAATAGGGAGGGTTGCGGAGGAAGGAAAGAAAATGGAAGCCCTATACCCCCAACAGTTGATACCCTGGAAGAGGGGCAGGCCAAGGAAGAACAAAGAGACCGGGGAGGCCCAAACCCCGAGCGAGCTGCGTGCAAAGTCAACCGCTGAAGAGTTACTCATGCGTGCCATTCAGTTGGAACCTATTGAAGGTCCAAGTCAAGAAACCTGTGACAGATGGAGAATGCCAAACACTGAAGGCAGAGATATTCATGAACCGTCGCAACAACTAAAGTAAGCGCAACTCGCTATTGCTAAGTTGTACATTGAGAAAAGATAACTGAAACAACAATTAATGGAAAAGACCCTCGAGCAATCAACATCATAGGGGTGAGATGGAAATGTGTCTTGGCTCAAGAGGCAACTCAGGAAAGCGCAAGACACAATCATCTAGCTATGCGAAGCACAGAGGATGTTAGAAGAGAGAATTGCAGATCACTTCAAGGAATGTGGATCGATTATGGAAACATTCTACGCAACTCTAGAGAGTGTGCAAAAGAGGCTAAAAGGGAACACAGTTTTTCAAAGACAAGTAAAGAATCTAAAAAGGCGCAACTGGTCTCCCAGTAGAATGATTCATTTATCAAAACTACAGACAGGGCGAAAGCCATAGTTTACCGACTCCTTTTTTGTCTTCTAAAATGTGGTGCGGATGTTTTCTCCCTGTGTCTTGTTTCCTATCGGGAAGTAGGGACTCTGACAAGTACCTACATGGAGAACATACGACGCACAATGTTGGAGACCCACCTGTTACAAAGTACAAGCATAGGTTGGACACCTGACAATTTGAAAAAAGGTGTTGTTCCCTGAATGGCGTCGTCATCTTGGAAAAACATGTGACAGTACGTGGTTAACTGCCACATGCACACTCCAACAAATGATTGCGCGACAACAATCAAAGCCATTACATTGGTGGGTAGGAGTCTGATAAAGCGCTTGATCGTCCAGATATCCTGTCAAAGGAGAAGCATCGCCACATCACTCCTTAATGATGAAATCTTGCTGATGATCGAACTGTCATGGAAAAGACATGAGTTATCGTATGACTGAGTACATTAGGTTTCTATTGTTGGTAAAGTGCCATACGAAGGATCATCTAGAAGAGAATAGTCAAAGACTAATTTATAGGGATAGTAGTTGGAGGGCACGACAGCCCAAGTGGCACACCCTTGTCTATTTATTTCATCTTTTCAATGTAAGTTGTGTTGGTTTGCAAAGTAATGCAGAGAATGACTGTTGATTGTAGCCTTCGAAACTTGATTGAAGTTTAATGCAAAGGTCATGAGACTTTGATGAAACAATTCTAATGGTAGTGGTTTTATGTATTATAACTTCTCTTTATGTATGTGCTTCTTGTTTTCTTTATATTCATGTCTTTATTTTGTCTAAATAGGAATGTTATTCAAGTTTAGAATTCACCGCACGATGCTCTATATTTATCCATTTAGATGACTGTGTTTCTTTTAAGGGAAATGAGAATTCATCTCCAACGGTGTTGTGGGTTGCTTCATGTGTTTTTTTCTCTCACCACACACAATGACTCCAAACTGAAAGACCATTGCCTACTTAGCCTTTATCCTCTCAAGTATTAGTTACCAATTTATTTGTTTCTCTCATTTTCTGAAAATTGACTCCATAGCCCAAGGTCTTGCGTTCTCTTGCCAATAGAACCATAAATATTGTACAAAGTGTTAAATCTAGCTGACAGTTTCAAAGCCATAACCTGTACAGAGACAAAGTCTCTGAGAGAGCCCTCTCTAGGTTAGAAAGGCTAGTTTCCGACCTTAAAATTGGTTTGTAGGTTGCCTCTGTCATTTTTTTTCTCATTCGAATGCATTTACAGAGTGCTAACACCTAGATTGAACGTGAAATTTCTTTTCCACTTTGTAAAGATTCTTTCAAATTAATAAAAAATTTGTTTTAGATGAGCAAGAATACATTCAACCCTGAAATAAACATATGCAGTGAACTTTATCTTTTAGCATGAAGAGGCAGAGAAGTAGCAGAACCAACTGTATGTCTGGAATGTTTGGTCCTAAGGATCCATAGTGTGTTATATCTTAAATTCAGTCAACTATGTTATTTTCATAATGCATTTCACAATGATGAAAGCATATGAACTCATTGCAAAGGAGAATACAAATGCTCAGACTTGCCATATCAAATCCCGAAACATATTTTTCAGAAATAATGATGAAAAGTAGTTGTTCCTCTTCATTATTCAGGTTTCCTTCTATCTTTGACAATAAAATACATGTAATTGGCAACCCTTATGACTCTGATCATACCCTATGAAGTTTTTTTGTTTTTTCGGAAAATTCCTTAACCATAAAAATTAATGAAATTTCAAAATTTTGCCCAAAGTATACCAAATAACATGTGCCAATTATGTTGATATAAATTCTGTTGGAATGCAAGTTTTTATGGTTTATAGGGTTTCAACAGTTCTTTGCAATCTTTGGAATATTGGTTTTAAAGATCAAAATTTGTAAGACAATGAACTTCAAAGTGTTGTGAGACCAAAACTTGGAATAGACTAGCAAAATAAATATTGTGGGTCTCCCTTGCCGACGAGTGTGGATTGGAGATTTCTTGCCGAGAACCCACTGAGCAAGCATGTTTCCTTCTTTTTTTGACCAGTTAATTAAAAATGTATGCTTCTTGAATTTGTTCATCATTTCCTAATTTCATAATTTGGATAGCTTTTTCAATTGATTGCACTAAATTTTTAATAAGCATGAAACCAGGTAAATGTAGTTTACCTCGCGAGTGTTATACATTAGTAAATACTATGCAAGCAATAATAATGTGTCTTGTCCTTGTAGTTTCTAATGAGTTTCTCATCTTCCAGAGAGAATTTATACTCGTAAAATGATTTTTATTTTACTTTTTATTGATTTAGTTCGCAATTATTTTTATGCCTTCTGCTCACACACTTGCTCAACAATCTGGAAACACTGGCATAGGAATAGTGGCCAGTTACAATTTACAAATTAAATTAGTACTAATCAAAACCAGATTTACTGTAGTTTTCCATGTTCCCATTATAAAAGTCATTGAACAACAATACTTCTTAGAAGGTATTAAATTTTTCAAAGGTACGTGTCTTTGATTATGTTAAAGAATTAATTAAACACTTGGTTGAAAATCAAATAGGAAGGTTTATCAAAACTAACCGATCAGATCAGGGAGGAGAATATACATCCATAGATTTATTCAAATATTGAAAAGACAATGGAATATTGCAACAATATACATTGTCACATACTCCTCAACATAATGGAGTAACTGGGAGGAAAAACAAAAATTTAGTTGAATGTCCATGGACCATGATTACAAGTAAAAATCTAGCTAATGGGTTTTGGGTTGAAGTAGTTAGTATTGTTGTTTATTTGAAAAATATAAGTCCAACTAAAATTTTAGACCATAAAACTATTTTTAAATCTTTTTATGGGTACAAACAAGTAGTAATTCATCTAAGAGTATTTGGAAGCAAATCATTTTCTCATGTTCCTAAAGAAGATAGGATAAATCTTGATGCTAAAGAAATCAAGTGCATTTTTATTGGTTATTATTTTGTTCACAAAGAATATTAGATGTTTGATCCCAACACACATAAAGTTTTTGCAAGTAGAGATGTATTATTTCATGAGCATGTAGATGAAGGTCATAATGTGGATAGTTATGATGCATGGAATATTCCTTATGACTATAATGAAAATGTAAAAGAAGTAGTAGATGTTGAATATGAACATGAAAACGATGTTGATTTAAGCAACATGGATACTTCAAGTAGCCAAAGCACACCAATATGAGGATACTATTCACCACATAGTATAATAAGATATGAAGGAACTCCAAAAAGAAGTGTAGCACCAAGGAGATCAACATGACAAAATAATACTCCTGTAAGGTATAAAGATTATGCATTGATGACTCAAGTAATGAATGTTGTAGAACTTTTGAACTTTGTACAAGCTAAAGAGAATAATGAATTGAGTGATGTCATGAAAGAAGAGCATGATTCCATAACGAAGAATGAAACATGAGAATTAACAGAACTTCCTGAAAATAAAGTTCTAATAGGATCCAAATGGTTGTTGAAATCAAAATTTAATGATGATGGTAGTATAGATAAATATAAAGCTAGATTGGTTGCAAAAGGTTATTCACAAAAATAGGGAATTGATATGAAAACACTTTTTCACCTATAGCTAAGATGAACACCATTAGATTAATGAATGCATTATATACAGAGCATAATTGGAAACTACATTTGTTGGATGCTAAGTTTTCTTTTCTGAATGGGGAATTAAGGGAAGTAGTTTATCTTTTTCATCCATAAGGGTTTGTAAAGAAGGGCCAAGAGAATCTTGATTATAGGTTAAACAAATCTTTATATGGATTAAAACAGACACAAAGATCTTGGTATATACAGATTGACACTTTCTTCTTTCAGAAAGGGTTTATGAAAAGTAAGAGTGATCCTAACCTGTATATCAAGACAGATCAAAAGGCACATATTGCTTTGATTTCTTTGTATGTTGATTATATTATTATTATAGGCACTGCATCTAAGTTGATTGAAAATATTAAGAAAGAGTTGTCACAGGTATTTGAAATGAAGCATCTTGGATAATTACACTATTTTTTATGCCTTGAGGTATAGAGAGACAATGGCAAGACCTTAATCACACAAATAAAGTATACAAAGGAACTACTTAATATATTCAATATGAATGAATGTAAGGTAGTGTCTACTCCACTAGAGAAAAATGTCAAGCTTAGAAGTTATGATGATTCAAAGGAGGTGAATGATACTTTGTATCGACAATTGGTGGCAAGTATGAATTATCTCACTACAACCAGACCAAATATTGCATATTAAATTAGTATAATGTAACATCTCGCTCTTGCGAGCACATGTTGTCGACTTATTCTTTGAGGACACCTGCGTGCAAGTGATACAGTTATAGTATATGGTTATATATTTCACTTATGGATTTTTATAATGATATTGATGGTTATGATTTGATGTTATCGATATATGCATATTGATAAATGCTATTGACGAGTTTTCCCTCAGTGTGCAGGACATTTATAGAGTGTCGATGTCGATGGCATCAATGGACCTCCTTGGACTCTGGATTGAGTCATGGAGTAGATTGTATTATTTTGATTATTTTATTTATGCATATGTGACATATGAGCTATTATAGTATGACTTTGTATATGGATCATTGAAAATGTTTTGTTGATGGAAGCATGATGACGATTTCTTTCTAATATGACTCACATGAGTAAAGGGGCCATGCACATAGACCAAATATTGAGGGAGAGGTGTGGCAAAGTCCCTGTCACAACCTACTAGCACTCCCGCCATGGCTCGAATTGTAGGTTAATGACTACCTAGTTCTATAGGTCCACGATGCCGTGAGGGAAGACTGAGACAATCGATAACGAATATTTCTAAGGGACGCGCAATAAGGAGCGGTCCTTATTCCTTAGAAGCCCCTAGTCTTTCTCAAGGTCGACCGAATGGAGTGCTAACTCCAGGGGTTGAAAAACTACCAAAACCAGTCAAAGTGCGAGTGCCACCCTTGGAGCACAGAGTGCGTCTTAAAGGGTACGTCACGAAAATAAAACTTGAGTCAGTGAATCTAGGTGGCCTAGAAAACCTTGAACGAATAATCAAACCTTGTAAAATCTTTAATCATTGTCGGACTTAATTAATTAAGTAAGGATTGAAATTATTAATTGTAAATCCCAAGTGAAAGTCTAAGCCTATTAAAAAATTAAGCATAAGTCTAAGTTAGGTGAGAAGACTAAAACTAAATTATTGACTAAATCAAAAGGGGAATGAAGTAAATAAATTCAAGAATTAAGTAAAATGACATAATCGTAAAGATTTGATTTAAGGCACATATGTGTAAGAAAATATTAAAAGAGAGTTTTTAAAATAAGAAAGAAACAAATATGAGAGAATGTGTACTCATAGAAAGGAATGAGTCTAGTTAACACTAGTGTAACTAGAGAAGAATCCTATTTTAACTCAACTCAGATTTAGTAAGGCATCAATCGGGAATAAGGGGAATAGAAATACAACTTTGCTTTTAGAAAAGGTGAGGGAAATTGACTTTAATTAAAATAAATTGAGTAATTTACTTGTGCAACTTAGGGCAAGTGTACCGGAGGAACAATTCTAAATTATTTAATTAATAAGCGAATTAATTGTGCAAGTGGGGGGTGTCATTAAAGAAACTCCTATAAAGCAATTGGAAAAGAGGGGAAAGGGATCACACTGGTTATGAGTAAAGTTATGCTGCAAAATTTTGTCTGTTTTACTTGTGAGAGTTGGGATGGTTTTACTTGTGAGAGTTGGGATACCCATCTTGAGAGAGAGTGGTGGCTCTACCTTTCCAACTGCAATTGGAAGGAGGATCCAACCCCCTAGTTTCTCAGGCTACAACCTGAGGGAAGCTCCAACTCCCCAATTCTTTGGCTACAACCAGAAGGAGGCTACAACCCCCTATGTTCT
>JZKD02S2186896.1:252604-268310 GCA_000966675.3 Picea glauca
ATTATATATTAAAGTTTAATATTTAATAAAATAATGTGTACGAATTTCAAATGTGTATAGAACTTACATTGTAATTTAAAACGTCTTCCTTAATTCATCAATTATATAGTTTCATCAATCACTTAAATTAAATATATTATTAATTTGCATGATTTTAATATTAATTTTGTGTTTAATTAAATTTATATTTTAGTCAATTAATTAAATAATTATATTTTTTTAACATTTTCTTATAAAAATATTCTAATTTGATTTTTTTTTAATAGAATTAGAATATTTTATATCTACAAACTAAATTTATATTTAAATTAATTAATGAAAATAAACATTAAATAATAGTACTTATTATTATTANAATTAAATATATTATTAATTTGCATGATTTTAATATTAATTTTGTGTTTAATTAAATTTATATTAATTTTGTGTTTAATATTAATTTTGTGTTACGAAAGACTTGGATCAAGAAGGATTTGAGTAGAAGGAAATCAGAGGAAGAAGCTACTGAAAATAAAAAGCAAGAACTAAGGGATTTCATAGCTAGAAAAATAGACCGACTGATAGAAGAACGATAAGATCAGTCGAAGAAATAGAAAGCCAGAGAATTAACGAGCAAGATTGAAAGAATGCAAGAAGGGTTGAAGGACCTATCCATGAAAGAAAGAAGTATATCCACCCAGGAAGTTCTGAGCATGGACGTTGTTTTTTTTATTAATGTATTTGTCCTATTATTATTAGTCCTTTGTATTTGTATTGAAATGTTTTCATATCGAAGGTTTAGATCATTGACTCTTTTTTTGAGGTGCTTGAATATGCCTGACAACTTAAATGTTTACACGGCGTGAGGTCCTGAAACAGGCCTGACAACCTAAATGTTTGCATATCGCGAGGCCCTTGGACATCTTGACAACCTTAAATGTTTACCTAAATAGGATGCTCAGAGTATCTTTTTCCTTAAAATTTTCCATACAATGTTGCAGTGAATTTGGACAATATTGTTGTCCACCGCCAGTTGAATAAGCATCATATGTTTCATACTTCTTCTAGGCTTGGAATGCAATTTCGTCATTGTTGAAGCTACATACATTGTTTACTGGTTCAATGGTTTCTTCTTATTCACTGGTTCGTCGGTTGTTGCTTGTTGTTGTTTGGTTCAACTTTGCAAGGTTGGGGTCCTGCATTCACAGTTGGATTTGTTTTTTTTTTTACTTTGTGGGGTCCAGGTGGTGCACCCACAATTCTACCCGCGCTTCTATCATTCATTGTTTTGGAGTAAGTTTCGATGTCATAATTTCATTTTCTATTCCTTCTTTGTTTTTTCATTGTTTGTAGTTTGCAAGTAAGAATGTTTGCTTATTTCTATTGGCATGCTCATCATATGTTTATGGTTCCTTCTCTGCTTCAAATTTAGTTTAATAATCGTTGGAGATACATATGTTGTTTACTGGTTTGGTGGTTGTTTCTTGTTCGTTGGTTCGTTGGTTCTTCGATTGATGGTTGTTGTTGTTTGGATCAAGTTTATGAGTTTGGGGCCCTGGGGCTACAACTGGGCCTATTCATGCTTTCTCACTAGTTTGGTGCTTGTTGTTTTCCTTTCTTTACTTCGTCTTTGCAGGGTTGGGGTCCTACGTCCGTAGTTGGAGCTGTTTTGTTTTTTTTGGTGCTTTGCGGTGTTCAGGTCCTGCACCCATCAGTGGACCTGCGATTGTGTTGTTTGCTGTGTGTGGCGAATTTGAGATCTGGCACCTGTTCTGTGCCCGCCTATTATGATGTAAAATTTTGCTGATACTTCGGTGTTGACATGATACAATGCAGTGGCATAATAAATAATTGGACGACTACATGTGCAATTGCAATATCTGTTGTCTTTTTGTTAAAATAAAACATGTGCAAAACACACTTATTAACCATATATGGTGAAATGTGCCCATAACACAATACAACTTCTTTATCCTATACACAGATTGGTGTGACCATGATACAATTTGTCTTGTACTTGAGATATGATATGTACACCAAAGATACTGCAAAATTATATTTCCATGTCTTGAAGCATATCTCGGTACTTTGCCATGGAAAACCAAAATCATTTAGCTATGGCGATGCAATTTCTTAATATTTTGTGGATTGTAATATATTTTGGGCAGGAAAAAAATTTATATATTTACAACCATGGATGGAGACAAGCAAAGGTTCATGTTTCTAACTATCTTTTATTATATTCGTTGATTCTCATTTATTGTATGTACATATTACTTGTTCTCCACTACATACCAACTTGCATTCATGTTCATTGTATTTTGTGCATTCCCACATACAAACAAACATAATAGCTCTAGAAAACGAAGGAGTCTCAATTGCAGCGGTGGAAGAGGAGATACAAATGTACATTCTTTTACTATTATTTCATATTCAGTTGTTTTGTATTTCATTTATTGTCTGTATATGTGTTCACCTAGTTTATTGTATGTAGATATTGCATACCTTCCTACATAATAACTTATCTTCATTGCATGTCTTCCTAAATACTAACTTCCTTCATATCCATTGTATTTTTCCTGCATTGCTACATTTAAAGAAACAAAGTGGCTGGAGAGGATGATGGACTCTTTGGCGCGAATGTAGATGAAGAGTTACAAAGGTGAATACCTGTACTCTTATTTCATATTCCAGTGTTTAGTATTTCATTTATTGTCTGTGTATTTGTTCCACTTGTTCTACTGCTTTGCACCTTTTTAACTGTATGTATATACTACATATCTTTCTGCTTATTCCCATGTGAATCGTATTCTCTTTGTTGCTACATTGAAATAAATAGAATTGTATTTATTTCTTTTACATGTCTTTCTGCATACTAACTTTCCTTCATGTCCACAGTATGTTCGGTATTGCTACTTTGAAAGAAATAGATTGGTTGGAAAGGAAGATGAATTATTATATGCGACAACAGATGGGTCCGTGGTACAATCTTCGAAAAGGTATACCAAATATGCTAGTAAATTAAACATACAAAACGGGTGGGGGCATATAATATTGGAACAGAAAACGATGATTTGGAAACAATGGGCCTTTGTGCCCTCCCCTTTTCTAATTTTTCCATTTTCTATTATCCATTTTTCTTTTTGATTGCTCTGGTCAGTCATGTTTTCGAAAATGCCTTGGTGCGTGGGTTGGCGGACTCACGGGTTCACATTTATGGTCATGATTCTACTTTATTCCATACTTACCCACTTTGTCGATTATGGGTGTCAGGTTGACGGGTTCAAGATTGTGCCTCTGGCTTCAAAGGTTCCGCGATATACAAATTGGTCGTCGTACCCTGCCATCACTCCCTATTTACTATTACACATTTTTTCAGTCAAAAAATCCGAGGCATACAATTTGACCCTCGAGTCCTCATGTTTCCTGAGTATCCCTTGACACCCTATTTCGTATTCCATCTCCTTCAACTCTGCATGTGACATGAAAAATTATGTACAATATACAATGCATATTCTTTTTTAGTCCTTCTGATGTTCATCTACACATGCTTGCATAAAAAAACGTTGGACTAGTGACATGGCCATGAGCAGTCAATCATCCCAAACATCAACAAACTGACAAGGCCAAAGGTAAATATGCATACATTATCTTCCTCATATTATTACCTAACAAATATCCTCAGTTATTTATTCATCTATGGCATTGTGAATATTTGATGTCATATACAACACATACTTTACAGTTCACAAGAAGTATCAACAAGTGCAAGCGAGATGTCAAACATATCACAGGTTCCACAGACTAAGAGGTCTAGTTGCAAAACTCTGGCTCCATAGTTCATCCAAGTTGTGCGTCTACTTGTACATTTATACCAAGAAAAAAAAGAAAACAAAAAAATAATGCACACTACCATTCACATTACTTTTCTTGTTAAAAAATTGTCACCAGGTCTAAACTTGTAACACGCAAAATGTTATCAATAGAGGGCTTGAACAACCGCCGAACTAGAAAAGTGTTCATCGGGGACATAATGGTCGTCTATAACACCTACTTTGACAAGGAAAACAAAACTAGATCCATTATGTGTGCTAACATGATAGACAAGGAGGCGTTGATGACACTCACACTGACTATTCCTACACAACTTGTCTAGAAACATGCAGTAAAGATATTTCCAGGTAATGGGATATCCATTACATATTTTAATATATTGCCCAAAATGGTATATGACCGTGGTTATTGTGATTGGATTATATCGCTCAATGAAAAAAATATTGTGGAAAAAATTTCCGCTATTTGTTCATAATATTGTTTCATCCCAAATGCAACTATCAACCAACTTGCACAGAGCAACGACATTTACCCAATCGAAACCATTGGCGAAGATCTCACACTCGTGAGAAAACTTGGCTCGCAACACATTCTCCATATAAAATATGGAGAGCCAGACAACGACAAGGAAATGGTACCATTCTCGATATCCAGTTTTGTCCTTTACTTTAACATGTCCATGTATCTAGGTTAAGTTACACAAATATAACACTGTTCCATGTTGCAGCTGCAATTGTTCGATACCTATTCAAATTTGTTTTCGTCAATGGAACAACAATTGCATAAAGGGCAATTTCCACTTATGCTCTTCGAAAATATAACAAAGAAAAGAGATGTTGAAGAAATGATCTTTTGCAAAACCCAAGCAACATTTGTAACAAAATTGCGAGCAGAAATAGTATAGGATCTCGAGAAACTAACTAGCTCTACAACTGTTGTGCGTATACATCTACAGATTCATCCTCTCTTTTCTCATACACATAGCCTTCACCAAATTTTTGGAGTTTTTTTTTTTTTGGTGCAGTTGTATACTATATTGTTCAATATATTAACTGTTATGCTCATGTTTCTAGGTTGAAGGTGTTTTGGTTGTAGGTAATGCGTACTCAAACCCCTTTGAGCCTGTATGTACGAAATGAAACTCTCCTTCTTCTACTTCTACTTTAATATGAGATGATACGATTGATTGTCTGCGATGCAGTAAAAAATGTCCATACATATATATACATTGCCTCAATGCTGCCATCTGAACCGTGGGAAACAAAAACGTGCATTGTACAATTAGAAAACCTTTGTTACAAGATGTGCTTCCTAAGTTAGCATAATTTTCATATGAAGCATACCTACAGAAAAAGGAAAAAATGTCTACATCCTGCGTGACATTTGGATACATAGAAAATTTACCTTAAATGAGGACAATGCAATATTACATATCGATTGAAAAAAAATAAAAAAAAATCATATCAAGCTTTGGCAGGAAACGAAAATATCTCATGTGTGTCTGTAATTTTCTTTAATACCCAGATGAATGTTCGCCGTACTCGAGTTATTTGGAGTTTACATCTATAGCTGTAAAATTCTCTTTCCAGATATTTTGTCTCTTCTTGTGCACTTGAAACAACAAGGAGAATCTAATTACAAATGCAATTGATGTTGTTATTTTGATGTCTTTTTGCATCTCCTAGTAAGAATTTTTCATATTTGTTGCGGTGTGCAAAAAAAAAAAAAATGGTGGCTGGGTGTGGCTTTGATGGAGGAATCTGCATGTTTTGGGGTTCCCAAATTGGACAATTGTTTTCCAACTATATAGCCATGGCAATATTTTTGCATTTTTTTTGGGTTCCTGAATAAAAAAAAATTTGGTCTCCCACTATACATTTATGGTATGGTGTCTTCATTTTCTTGATGCCCTAATTGAAAAACAAAAGACTCAGCATGGATTGAAACATGAGCTTGAGATTTTCATATCTCGCTATAGAGATTGGGGAGTTCGGGCATTGGAATTCATACAAGCAGGTACAATTGTTGGTGATGTACACGCACATAAGATTGTTTAGTCTAGAAATGGGAAGCATGAGAGAAAACCCCATAAAAAGTATCCAAATGTAAATAAATCAGGCCCATCCTTTGAACCTTCGAAATAGCTTTCTCCTATGGGCAGAGCCATCAAGCATTTCCAATAATATTGGAAATTTGGCATTGTTAAAACTGGTAGTGATAAACCATGGCACTATCAGAAGAAAATGTCCATAGCGATCTTGCTTAATGGTAAAATAATAATCGACAACTTTCTTGTTCTCCATTTTGAGTTTTAGTTATAGCTAGCGTACAGTGGCGAGGTTCCGTTGGTTTTGTGTTGTCTTTTGTTTGGAAGAATTTTGTTCATATCCCATGGCCCTGATTATTTTCTCGTGGGAACATATACCATATGTAAGAGAAAACGAATGATAGGATGTGTTTTTTTTATATATAAAATTGTTTGATGCAAAGGACAATGTGTGTAATATCCCCAAAAATAAATTAATTTTAAAGGTTGTATGCACTTAGGAATTTATTTCCGTTTCTGGCAAATTTGTGTTTGGAAAATTATTTCCATTTATGGAAGTTCCGATTTCGGAATTTATTAATTGTAATTAATTATTGTGATTGTTGGGAAAAGATTTGATTTTCCCATCCAACTCTTTGACTATGACACTTGTAAAAGACAAATATTTTATATTAATTGTTGAAGGACAAATGGAACAACCAGGATGAAATCAACTGACCATGAATCCATGAGTGGGGAAGAGGCTTGAACTACCTTAGGGATGCATTTTTCAAGTGGAAAATAATGAATTTGGCCATGGGAAACCCATGAAAATCAGGGATTTGAAAAGCTGCAAAAATTCCCAAAGGGGGAAAAGACCTAGGCACAAGATGTTATTGCATATAGAGCATATGTGATGAGGCAGGACGCTGCCTAGTATGTTGGGGAAAAGGATATCACTTTTTATTATGAGCACTATTTCAGAGTGTGAGGCGAGGAGAATTTCTGATCCGAGAGAGGACTATAGTGAAGGAAGTGATTTGAAGTTCACCCTCATGGATTCATGGTCAAGCTAGGGGGTGAACATAACAAGTAGATTGGTTGTTATGTTCTATGGTTGGGTGGAACTTGGTTGTTACATTTGTTGTCCCACCACTTTGTTTAGATATGTACATCTACCTATTCCTTGTTGAAATTTTTTATCGATTTAGAGTTGGTAAAATGAATTGAATTGTAGAATAAGCCTTGCAGTTCTGATTTTATTCATGAAGTAAAGTTAAGAAAGCTGTTGTTTTTATTAGCTGTTAATGAAGTTGAGTTTTGTATGATTATATTTACATAGAATATGAATCCAATTTAAATAAAATAGAATTCTTATTGGTTTAATTATAACCATTGCCAGGCATATGAATACATATGTACATATATTCAATTGAAGGAAATTTGGACTATCGAGAATGCTAAATGAAATGATGGAAGTGAATACAAGATAAAAAAATATGTATATATATATTGTTGTAGGTTTAAATATGCAGATTTTTATAAACATCTAAGGAATTATAAACAAAAAGATTTTATGGACGTCCTCGATTCACATGAGCTTTCCTTTAACTTCCTTAAATCTGACTATGTCAAAGGAGTAAAAATTTACAATCCTTTTTATTACAGTAAAACCAGAAGAAAATTTACAGTGATATACATGTAATACATGCCAATTGTTACAGAGGCGAATCAATGCAAAACAAATTTTTAAACTTTCACGCAACATATGCTATCATAAACTGCAAATCGTGGAATTCGTCTACAGTACAGGGTTTCCCCTTTCATTTTGTTTATTCCATTAAGGAATTAAAGATAAGTGAACCATTTATCTATGGAACCTTGTACCACTAAACAACCAAAACCTGAGAAGTAAAGTCATATGTCGATATCTGGAACTTGAATACCTTTTGAGTGACACAAACTCATGTATCCTTCCTCGAACGAATAAATCTGGCAAGAGGAAGATTAGAGTATTTAGTAACATTACTATGAACCAAATCTATGAAATTAAATATGGAAGATAAAGTAATGTTCAGGAAAGAATCCATGAAATTTAATATTAAAGAATCAACACCAGGTTAATACTTAGCTTGAGTTTGGCGTGAGGTGTTTTTTCTTCCATCGGCAATGCTGAGTGAACTATCCATATCTGGAAGGGGAGGAGTGGACCTTGAAATGACTGATAGGTACCCTCGCAATGGAAACAAGGGTCCCATCATTAGATTTGTAACTGAACAAATTAACTGTTTGCACATAATGTAACAAGTAGACAGTACATTGTTAAACTTGTAAATTATTGCATAACCATAACAATAAAGATTTATGCAGTAGAAAACATGTCTCACATAATTGCTCAAATTCATATCACAGATAGGGTTGTGAGTTACCAATCTCAGAAATTATTTAAACCTTGATGATAAAGAAACTTAGTCAAGAATGAAGTTCAGGATACTTATTTTTCCTTTCATTATGCTGAAGAAGTAGAATCTTTTCTAAAAAACATCTAAGAGTTGATAAACCATAGAGAGTTTCCATAGTGTTGTGTACGTTGCGCAGAGGCATTTATTGGCCCTTTGATACAGATATTACTATTCTATTTATGTTGAAGAAATTGTAAATAGACATATTATCAAAACACAAAAGAATAGAAATAGGCAGCTTGAAATAATTAATTTAATTAAGATAGGTTTTGAAATGTCTACACATAGTGGAACAATATGGCCATCATAATCCATGTACCAGTACAAGTAGGGATAAATATATTTAGTATTAAAATTTTGTAACAACAACAAGGAAACCTTATCGCCACCACAAGGGGAATGGGTTACGACTTACAACATTAATTTCAAGAAGGTAATAGACCAAAGTAAATTCGAGTGTGTAACCCTTTCAAGAACCTTTAGCTCAAAGGCTCTTTACATAATCAAACATGGATATTAAAAAGGGTAGTTTAAGTGACAGAGAGAAGAATCGAGGTCTCAGTCTGCCGACAAACCCTCACAAATGTAAGTGATAAATTTAACAGAAAATACAGAGAACGTTGATACACAGTTACTCACCAGGATGTTTTATTTACAAAATGTTAGGATCACTGTAGGAGACCCCATTAGGTTTCAACCACGATTGTTTCTGCATTTGAGAAGTATGAGGATAGTTTCTTGTCGACAAAACCCTAACGATTACATACAAGACTATTCTTGCTTCAAGAGAATTTGAATCCCCTTGTCAAAATTTATTTACAGGTTTATTGAAATTTATGAGTAGTAGTGGGTTGGTCTTGAGGAAGAGATAGGGTCAAAACCACCACATAAGTTGAAATACCTTTTACCAGATCATGGTTAAAGTTACCTACAAATATTTCGAATAATGAAGGGAGGTACTCAACTTGAAAGTCGTAAAATAAAGCAGTCACAAAGAGAGTCTCTAATACATCTAAACCTTTCTGAAACTTTCACATTACTACAAATAGTTATGTTTTGAGTCGGGCGTGGACTTACCGAATAAAGGGGGAAAAAAGATGATCGTGTAGCCTCTTCTTTCTTTACACAGATTAAGAACCTCCATACAACCAGTTACACACACAGATAGTGTTACAGAGTTTAACGTTGGGAAATTTTTGTTACAAATGTAGAGAGGAGAAAGAAATGAGGGTTGTTTACCCAGAAAACCCTCGTATGGCAGAGTAATGGTGAGAGGATGTCTCGGGTACTCTGGCCATGTGAATAAACATGCATGGTTCATTCCCAATGGACACAAAAACCTAATGACCTGTACGTTGCATGAACCTCATAACTTTCCACCAGAGGGTTTAATGGCAGTTACAGACAGGACTTAACTCTGCATTCAACCAACCTCCACAATGCCACTAATGCTAATCCTTTTCACCATGTCGGGTGGGTTTCTGGTTTTGAATAGTGGACAATTAGGGTGAATTGAGTATATATCTAGGATGTATCTATGGCCCAACATGCGTAATGAGTTATCACCAGGTTAGAACGTTAAACCTTGCATGTAGCTGCAAACCATCTTGTTACATCTATCGAGCACTAAATTCATATAACCACTATGATAAAGTTAACGAGGTTAGACTAAAAATGGCCAATGTGTTGTTGTAGGCTATAATATGTGTATAATAGTGGTGGAATCATTTAAGTGGGCCTAAATACATGGACATAAGAATTTAGAATGAAGGGCCTAATGTAGTATATATATTTATAAGGGCTTACATACATATATGACCTCAAGCAGATAAGAGTCCTTGTGTGGTTATACTTGCGATAGAACATATGAATTACATTTATGATTATACTCTATATTGTTATAAGGTAAGGTTTGTAGGTTCCATGATTTTTTCTAGAAACACTTAGATAAGTGTTCTTTAAGAATTCCATAAGCAACTTAACGTATGGGATTAGAGTATAGCAAAGTATTCTCATATGGTTATAAAGTGGAAAGTGTAGCCTTGTTAAATGGTAAAACTTCTAGCAAGAAACACTTACTTGGAACCATTGATAAAGTAGAAATCTGTTAGGATAGAATTATTATAAACTTGTGGAAATCACCAGATTACATGTCTTTAATGTATAGTTTTAAACTCTTGTCAGTTAGGAAAAATGGTTGTGACATGTACCGAATTAGTTTCATAAGCATGGCATCATGAGAAGGTTAACTACCTTATTATTAGTCGATTGTACTATGAATCAATATACTTCGCATTTCGATAGCGACGATTAAAATTATAAACCAATAAAGTATAACAGAGTAAAGGTTACCACACTTGGACCTTAAGCTGGGCCAAAAATGTTTTCTTAGCACATGATTTCTGTTTAGTGAAAAACTAACAAAACACTTACTATTACAAACAATTTTTTTTTATTTTTGTGGTGATAATGGAAACATAGAATGAAGAGGACATTAGACTTGAGGAGAATCCCGAGAAAGGACCTACTAAGGAACCTAGGAGGAACAGTGAAGGAAGTTTAGATACCCATGTTCTTGAAACAATGAAGAACCTTATCATGGAACTGCAATTTTTTAAGGCAAACAATGAGAAACTGAAAAAGGCACAAGAAGACCAGCAGGAAAAAAATGAAGCACTGTTTCATAGCATAGCAACAAAGAAGAGCCTAAAAGACAATAACGAGGAAGAAGAGGTGAGAAAAAAAGCCTCCAAAAATTCTGGTTCTGAAGCAGAAAATGAGAACAATTCTTCTGAAGGCACACCATCAACATAAAATAAAACAACCACTGGAAGAAAGAGGAAACAGGTGGACCACCTGGAAGGTGAAATTAAGAAAATCAAACCATCCACCTTGGACGAAGAATCTAGGACAATGGAGGAGGTTGAAGCATGGTTATTGGAAATAAAAAATTATTTCCAGATTTACAATTATTCCAGCAACATGAAGGTCAGAATGGCCATTTATAACCTGAAACAAAAGGCAAGTTTATGGTGGCAGGACCTCAAGTTTCCCAAGGGATTAAAGGAAAAATAGATGGAGTGGTCGGATTTCAAGAAATACTTTAAGAAACAATATTTATCAGAACTTTACTATGAAAGAAAGACCAAATAGTTTTATGAGCCATGACTCGGTCAAATGACTATGGATGATCTAATAAACAAATTCCAAGAAGACAAAGTAAGATCTAGTGGTTCCTAAGTTGCTTACCACAATCCTATAAGGACAAAATCGAGTTCGACAACTCCAATATCTTAGGCATAGTTTTCAGAAAGGCCTGAATGTGTTACGATCAATAAAAACAACGGTCAGAACTTTCCAAGGCTTGGAAGGACAAGAAACACGACATAATGAACCAACAGAAGAAGGGTTATAAACCAACCCTTTTTTGGAATGCAACAAAGAATTTCCCAAGGAAATATTTCCATTCCAATAACCAGAACACCCAAGGGGGAGGGAGACCAGTTAATTTGGGAGCCAAGAAGTTTGGGGACAACCCCAGAGAACCGTTAAAATCATGGGAATGTGGAGAACCTCACTTAAGGAGAAACTGTCCATGTCTAACTTTTGCATCAAGGACCATAGTTCACAACTTGCAAGAGGCCTCTATAGTGGGAGATGTGGGAAAAAGTGTACACAGGATCAATGCATTCATGGATGGGCGACAAGATGATCACCAATCCACTGTAGTGGAAGTTGAAGGTAAAGTTAATAATAATTTTGTTTCTATTTTAATTGATCCAGGAGCTACTTTGAGTTATGTTGCTCCTGGTGTAGTGGATTACAATAAAATTAAGAAAGTAAGGCATAGAAAGTCTTGGCTAGTACAACTAGCAATAGGAACATAAAGAAAAGTAACATAATTCATTTCTGATTGTGAGTTCAGTTTAGATGGTCAAAACACAAAGATAAATCTGAATATTCTACCATTAGGGTCTTACGATATAATTATTGGAATGGGCTGGTTAGAGAGGCATAAAGAAATTATGGATTGTTATGAAAAATCACTCACTTACAAAGACGAAAACAACACTGTTAGGACAGTACAAGACATATGAAAACCAGTCTCAGTTAGGTAGATTTGAACAATGTAGTTTAAAAAGTGCATGAGTAAAGGTTGTCAGATTTATGCTATCCAAGTGACAAATCTATTGGAAAAAGAAAATAAACCTAGCCCAGAAGATTTTGTCGTCTTACATGAATTTAGATATTTGTTTGTAGACAAAATACTTGAACAACACCCAAGAAGAGAGATAGAATTCTCTATCTATATACTCCTTGGATCAGCCCCTATATGTAAGGCACCCTACAAAATGAGTTTACCGGAATTAACAGAGTTAAAAATTCAACTACAAGGATTGTTGGACAAGGATTACATCAGAGAAAGTATATCACTGTGGGGAGAACCAATCGTTTTTGTTAAAAAGAAAGACAAAAATGTAATATTATGCATAGATTACAGAGAGTTAAACAAAATGAATGTTAAGAAAAAATACCCCCTACCTAGAATCAATGATCTGTTTGACCAAGTGGGAGGGGAAAATATTTTTTCTAAATTGGATTTAAGATCTCGTTATCACTAGGTAATAATAATGGATGAATACATAAATAAAACAACATTCAAAATGAGATATGGACATTATGAATTTGTTGTTATATCGTTTGGTCTCACTAATGCACCAACAACGTTTATGTGTTTAATGAACAACATTTTTATTCAGTATCTGGATAAGTTTGTTTTGGTATTTATTGACAATATCCTAGTGTACTCAAAAACATAAGAAGAAAATCAAGAACATCTAAGGATAGTACTGCAAACATTAAGAAAACACAAGCTGTATGCAAAATTTGAAAATGTGACTTTTATCAAAAGAAAATACAGTACCTACGACATGTAATATCTAAACAAGGTATTGGAGTCGACCCAGAGAAGATAAGAGCCATCATGGAATGGAATATCCCAAAGGATGTAGCAGACACCCATTCATTCATGGGAATCATCGGGTACTATCACATATTTATAGAGGGATTCTCTAAGATTGCATACCCTATAATATCCCCACAGAAAAAGGGAACTATGTTTATTTGGTCGCAGAAATGTCAAGACAATTTTTAATAAGTTAAAAGAACTATTAACAACCACACCCATTTTAAGGGTACGAAACCCAGATAAAGACTTTGCAGTTTGCGTGGATGCGAGAAAATAAGGTTTGGGAGGTTTCCTAACTCAATAAGGACACACTATTTGTTATGAGTCACGAAAACTAAAAGAGGGTGAATGAAACTACATCACTCATGACTTGGAATTAGTAGCTGTAATCCATGCGTTAAAAATGTGGTGACACTGTATAATGGGAAGAAAATTTCTATTGCTAATTGATAACAGTTGTGTGAAATTTGTGTTTAGTCAACCAAACCTTAATGCAAGGCAAGAAAGATGGCTCTCCTTCATGAGTGAATTCGATTTCGAGGTAAGACACATCAAGGGTAAGAAAAACAAAGTGGCAGATGCCTTAAGTAGAAGAATTCATGGGATGTTTAAGATAAACATTAGCAAGGAAGAAAGTGACATTGAGCAAAGGATAAAGGCTGCAAGTAATAATGATTATAAATACATTAAAACAGTGGAATATTTACAAAATAATGCATAAAATCTGGACATAACATATCTAATTTTGGAAAGAAATGGTCTACTGAGATTCAAAAATAGGTTGTACATACTAGATTTTGCTGAATTAAAACTAACAGTTTTGGACAAAGTACACAAGAAGTCAGATTCTAGTCATCTGGGATACCAAAAAATGGTAACAACATTGAGGAAGTTGTTTTATTGGCCTAATATGAAAGTCGAGACAACATAATACATGTCTAAGTTCGTATAATGTCAATAAGTGAAGGCTGAACACCATGACCCAGTCATCTTGTTGCAGCCTGTACCTGTACCGAAATGGAAATGGGAGACTATATCACTGGAATTTATTACAGGTTTCCCTAAAAATAAAAAATAAAATGATTATATTATGGTAGTAATTGATAATCTTAGCAACTCTGCACATTTTATTCCTATGAAATCTACTTATAAAGTTATTAACATCGCTAAAATATTTATGAAGTAAATTTTTAGACTGCATGGTATTCCTAAAATGGTGATTTCGGATAGAGACGTCAAATTTACATCTATGTTTTTGAAATAATTGTTTGCAGGGTTGAATACTAACTTGAATTTCAGCACAAGATACCATCCACAAACAGATGAGCAGACTAAACAAGTGAACTAGATCATTGAATATATGCTATGAATGTACATAAGGACAAAACCAAATAAGTGGGAGGAATACCTACACTTAGTAGAATTTGCGTACAATAACGATTATCAATCATCGGCTAAGATGAGCCCCTTCAAAGTATTGTACGACATGAAGTGTACAACTTTGATTAGATGGGATAAACCAGTTGATAGGCTCATGGTGGGACCAAAAATGCTCCAAAAAATGGAGAAAATGGTAAGAAAAGTACAACATAATTTAAAGGAAGCACGGGATAGACAAAAAATCTACGCAGATCTGAAAAGAAGACACCAGGAATTTCAAGTGGGAGATCATATTTATTTAAAAGTCAAAGCAAGAAGAAGTTAATTAAAAATAGGAAATTGTGCAAAATTGGCTCCTAGGTTTTGAGGCGCCTTCGAGATCCTAGATCGAATTGGACCCGTGGAATATCAACTTTCACTTCCTGGAAATTTGAAAGTTCATAGTGCATTTCATGTTTTTTTGTTAAAAAAATATGTTCATGATCCTACTCACATGATTGATTGGAACATGGTGCAGGTGGATCCATAAGGCGAGTTCCAAGATGAACCTCTATGCATTTTGGAGAGGAGAGAAACAATACTATGGAACAGAGTCGTTGCCCAGGTAAAAGTGCAATGGAAGCACTTTAGTCCGGAGGAGGGCACTTGGGAATTGGAGGAATATTTTCAGAAATATTATCCAACCCTATTCCGAGAAAGGGACGAACACTAAGGATAATGTTGTACTAAAGGGGGAGAGGATGTAATATCCCCAAAAATAAATTATTATTAAAGGCTGTATGCACTTAGGAATTTATTTCCGTTTTTGAAAAATTCATATTTGGAAAATCATTGCCATTCATGGCAATTCTGAATTTGGAATTTATTAATTGTAATTAATTATTGTGACTATTGGGAAAAGAGTTGATTTTACCAATTGTAACATCCCGCTCTGGCACACATACCAAACTTATTCTTTGAGGACACTTGCTCGCAAGTGATCTGGATTTATATGATGATAAAACTTTTATTTCATTTGGATGCATTGGGTTATATGACAGGATGATTTCACTACTA
>JZKD02S2186896.1:274203-291447 GCA_000966675.3 Picea glauca
TGCAGTTGTATATTATATTGTTCAATATATTAACTGGTATGCTCATGTTTCCAGGTTGAAGGTGTTTTGGTTGTAGGGAATGCGTACTCGAACCCCTTTGAGCCTGTATGTATGAAATGAAACTCTCCTTCTTCTGCTTCTTCTTTAATATGCGATGATACGATTGATTGTCTGTGATGCAGTAAAAAATTTCCATACATATATATACATTGCCTCAATGCTTCCATCTGAACTGTGGGAAACAAAATCGTGCATTGTACAATTAGAAAACCTCTATTACAAGATGTGCTTCCTGGGTTAGCATAATTTTCATATGAAGCATACCTACAGAAAAAGGAAAAAATGTCTACATCCTACGCAACTTTCAGATACATAGAAAATTTACCTTAAATGAGGACAATGCAATATTACATATTGGCTGAAAAATAAATAAATAAATAAATAAATCATATCAAGCTTTGGCAGGAAATGAAAATATCTCATGTGTGTCTGTAATTTTCTTCAACACCTAGATGAATGTTCATTGTACTCGAGTTATTTGGAGTTTACATCTATAGCTGTAAAATTCTCTTTCCAGATATTTTGTCTCTTCTTGCACACTTGAAACAACAAGGAGAATCTAATTACAAATGCAATCGATGTTGTTATTTTGATGTTTTTTTGCATCTCCCAGTAAGAATTTTGCATATTTGTTGCGGTGTGCAAATAAAAAAAATGGTGGCTGGGTGTGGCTTTGATGGAGGAGTCTGTATGTTTTTGGGTTCCCAAATTGGACAATTGTTTTCCAACTATATATCCATGGAAATATTTCTGCATTATTTTTGGGTTCCTAAATAAAGAAAACATTGGTCTCCCACTATACATTTATGGTATGGTGTCTTCATTTTCTCGATGCCCTAATTGAAAAAAAAAAGACTCAGCATGGATTGAAACATGAGCTTGAGATTTTCATATCTCACTATAAAGATTGGGGAGTTCGAGCATTGGAATTCATACAGGCAGGTACAGTTGTTGGTGATGTACACGCACATAAGATTGTCTAGTCTAGAAATGGGAAGCATGAGAGAAAACCCCATAAAAAGTATCCAAATGTAAATAACTTAGGCCCATCCTTTGAACCTTCGAAATATATTTCTCCTATGGGCAGAGCCATCAGGCATTTCCAATAATATTGGAAATTTGGCATTGTTAAAACTGATAGTGATAGACCATGGCACTATCAGAAGAAAATGTCCATAGCGATCTTGCTTAATGGTAAAATAGTAATCGAAAACTTTGTTGTTCTCCATTTTGAGTTTTGTCTATAGCTAGCGTACTGTGGTGAGGTTCCGCTGGTTTTGTGTTGTCTTCTATTTGGAAGAATTTTGTTCATATCCCATGGCCCCGATTATTTTCTCATGGGAACATATACCAGATGTAAGAGAAAATGAATGCCAGGATGTGTTTTTTTTATATATCAAATTGTTTGATGCAAAGGAAAATGTGTGTAATATTCCCAAAAATAAATTATTATTAAAGGTTGTATGCACTTAGGAATTTATTTTTGTTTCTGGCAAATTTGTATTTGGAAAATTATTGCCATTTATGGAAATTCTGATTTCAGAATTTATTAATTGTAATTAATTATTGTGACTGTTGGGCAAAGATTTGATTTTCCCATCCAACCCTTTGACTATGACACTTGTAAAAGACAAATATTTTATATTAATTGTTGAAGGACAAATGGAACAACCAGGTTGAAATCAACTGACCATGAATCCATGAGTGGGGAAGAGGCTTGAACTACCTTAGGGATGAATTTTACAAGTGGAAAATAATGAATTTGACCATGGGAAACCCATGAAAATCATGGATTTGAAAAGCTGTAAAAATTCCCAAAGGGGGAAAAGACCTAGGCACAAGATGTTTTTGCATATAGAGCATATGTGATGAGGCAGGACACTGCCTAGTATGTTGGGGAAAATGATATCACTTTCTATTATGATCACTATTTCATAGTGTGAGGTGAGGAGAATTTATGATCCGAGAGAGGACTATAGTGAATGAAGAGATTTGAAGTTCACCCTCATGGATTCATGGTCAAGCTAGGGGGTGAACATAACAAGTAGATTGGTTGTTATGTTCTATGGTTGGGTGGAACTTGGTTATTCCATTTGTTGTCTCAACACTTTGTTCAGATATGTACATCTACCTATTCCTTGTTGACATGGTTTATCGATTTAGAGTTGGTAGAATGATTGAATTGTAGAATAAGCCTTGCAGTTCTGATTTTATTCATGAAGTAAAGTTAAGAAAGATGTTGTTTTTATTAGCTGTTAATGAAGTTGAGTTTTGTATGATTATATGTACATAGAATATTAATCCAAGTTAAATAAAATAGAATTCTTATTGGTTTAATTATAACCATTGCCAGGCATATGAATACATACGTACATATATTCAATTGAAAGAAATTTGGACTATCGAGAATGCTAAATGAAATGATGGAAGTGAATACAAGATAAAAAAATATGTATATATATTGTTGTAGGTTTAAATATGCAGATTTGTATAAACATCTAAGGAATTATAAACAAAAAGATTTTCTGACGTCCTGGATTCACATGAGCTTTCCTTTAACTTCCTTAAATCTGACTATGTCAAAGGAGTAAAAATTACAATCCTTTTCATTACAGTAAAACCAAAAGAAAATTTACAGTGATATACATGTAATACATGCCAATTGTTACATAGGTGAATCAACACAAAACAAAATTTTAAACTTTCACGCAACATATGCTATCATAAACTCCAAATCGTGGAATTCATCTAAAGTACAAGGTTTCCCCTTTCATTTTGTTTATTCCATTAAGGAATTAAAGATAAGCGAACCATTTATCTATGGAACCTTGTACCACTAAACAACCAAAACCTGAGAAGTAAAGTTAGATGTCGATATTTGGAACTTGAATACCTTTTGAGTGACACAAACTCATGTATCCTTCCTCGAACGAATAAATCTGGCAAGAGGAAGATCAGAGTAATTAGTAACAATACTATGAATCAAATCTATGAAATTAAATATGGAAGATAAAGTAATGTTCAGGAAAGAATCCATGAAATTTAATATTAAAGAATCAACACCAGGTTAATACTTAGATTGAGTTTGGCGTGAGGTGTTTTTTCTTCCATCGACAGTGCTGAGCGAACTATCCATATCCGGAAGGGGAGGAGTGGACCTTGAAATGACTTATAGGTACCCTCGCAATGGAAACAAGGGTCCTATCATTAGATTTGTAATTGAACAAATTAACTGATTGCGCAGAATGTAACAAGTAGATAGTACATTGTTAAACTTGTAAATTATTGCATAACCAGAACAATAAAGATTTACGTAGTAGAAAACATGTCTCACATAATTGCTCAAATTCATATCACAGATAGGGTTGCGAGTTACCAATCTCATAAATTATTTAAACCTTGATGATAAATAAATGTAGTCAAGAACGAAGTTCAGGATACTTTTTTTTCCTTTCATTATGCTGAAGAAGTAAAATCTTTTCTAAACAACATCTAAGAGTTGACAAACCATAGACAGTTTCCACAGTGCTGTGTACACTGCGTAGAGGCATTTATTGGTCCTTTTATATAGATATTACTATTCTATTTATGCTAAAGAAATTGTAAATAGACATGTTATCAAAAAATAGAAGAATAGAAACAGGGAGATTGAAATAATTAATTTAATTAAGCTAGGTTTTGGAATGTCTACACATAGTGAAACAATATGGCTATCATAATCCATGTACTAGTACAAGTAGGGATAAATAAATTTAGTATTAAAATTTTGTAACAACAATAAGGAAACCTTATCATCACCACATGGGGAATGGGTTACGACCTTACAAGATTAATTTCGGGAAGGTAATAAACCAAAGTAAATTCGGGTGCGTAATCCTTTCAAGAACCTTTAGCTCGAAGTCTCTTTACCTAATCAAACATGAATATTAAAAAGGGTAGTTTATGCGACAGAGAGAAGAATCGAGGTCTCAATCTGCTGACGAAACCTCACAAATGTAAGTGATAAATTTAATAGAAAATATAGAGAACGATGATACACAGTTACTCACCGGGATGTTTTATTTATGAAATGTTAGGATCACTGTAGGAGACCCCAGTAGGTTTCAACCACGATTGTTTCCACATTTGAGTAGTATGAGGATAGTTGCTTGTCGACAAAACCCTAACGATTACATACAAGACTATTCCTACTTCAAGAGAAGTTGAATCCCATTGTCAAAATTTATTTACAAGTTTATTGAAATATATGAGTAGCAGTGGGTTGGTCTCGGGGAAGAGATAGGGTCAAAACTGCCACATAAGTTGAAATACCTTTTTACACAGATCATGGTTAAAGTTACCTACAAATATTTTGAATAATGAAGGGGGGTACTCAACTTGAAAGTCGTAAAATAAATAAATCACAGAGAGAGTCTCTAATACATCTAAACCTTTCTGAAACTTTCAGATTACTACAAATAGTTAAGTTTTGTGTCGGGTGTGGACTTACTGAATAAAGGGGGAAAAAAGATGATCATGTAGCCTCTTCTTTTTTTACACATATTAAGAACCTCCATACAACCAGTTACACACACACATAGTGTTACAGAGTTTAATGTTGGGCAATTTTTGTTACAAATGTAGAGAGGTGAAGGAAAAGAGGCTTGTTTACCCAGAAAACCCTCATATGGCAGAGTAATGGTGAGAGGATGTCTCGGGTACTCTGGCCATGTGAATAAATAGGCATGGATCATTCCCAATGGACACAAAAACCTAATGACCTATACGTTGCATGAACCTCATAACTTTCAACCAGAGGGTTTAATGGCGGTTACAAACATGACTTAACTCTGCATTCAACCAACCTCCATAACGCCGCTAATGCTAATCCTTTTCACCAAGTCGGGTGGGTTTCTGGTTCTGAATAGTGGAAAATTAGGGTGAATCAAGTATATATCTAGGTTGTAGCTATGGCCCAACATGCCTAATGAGTTATCACCAGGTTAGAACGTTAAACCTTGCATGCAACTGCAAACCCTCTTGTTAAATATTTTAGGCACTAAATTCATATAACCACTATGATAAAGTTAACGAGGTTAGACTAAACATGACCATTGTGTTGTTGTAGGCTATAATATGTGTATAATAGTGGTGGAATCATTTAAGTGGGCCTAAATACATGGACATAAGAATTTAGAATGAAGGGCCTATTGTACTATATATATTTATAAGGGCTTACATACATATATGACCTCAAGCAGAGAAGAGGCCTTGTGTGGCTATATTTGCGATAGAACATATGAATTACACTTATGATTATACTCTATATTGTTATAAGGTAAGTTTTGTAGGTTCCATGATTTTTTCTAGAAACACTTAGATAAGTGTTCTGTAAGAATTCCATAAGCAACTTAATATATGGGATTAGAGTATAGCAAAGTATTCCCATTTGGGTTATAAAGTGGAAAGTGTAGCCTTGTTAAATGGTAAAACTTCTAGCAAGAAACACTTACTTGGAACCATTGATAAAGTAGAAATTTGTTAGGATAGAATTATTATAAACTTGTGGAAATCACAAGATTACACGTATTTAATGTATAGTTTTAAACTCTTGTCAGTTAGGAAAAACGGTTTTGACATGTACCGAATTAGTTTCATAAGCATGGCTTCATGAGAAGGTTAACTACCTTATTATTAGTCGATTGTTCTACAAATAAGTATACTTCTCATTTCGATAGCGACGATTATAATTATAAACCAATAAAGTATAATAGAGTAAAGGTTACAACACTTGGACCTTAAACTAGGCCAAAAATGTTTTCTTAGCACATGATTTCTATTTAGTGAAAATCTAACAAAACACTTACTATTACAAACAATTTATTTTTATTTTTGTGGTGATAATGGAAACATAGAATGAAGAGGACATCAAAATTGAGGAGAATCCTGAGAAAGGACATACTAACGACCCTAGGAGGAACAGTGAAGGAAGTTCAGCTACCCAGGTTCTTGAAACAATGAAGAACCTTATCATGGAACTGCAATTTTTTAAGGTAGACAATGAGAAACTGAAAAAGGCACAAGAAGACCAGCATGAAACAAATGAAGCACTTTTTCATAGCATAGTAACAAAGAAGAGCCTAAAAGACAATAACGAGGAAGAAGAGGTGAGCAAAAGAGCCTCCAAAAATTCTGGTCCTGAAGCAGAAAATGAGAACAATTCTTCTGAAGGCACGCCATCAATAAAAAATAAAACAACCACTTGAAGAAAGAGGAAATAGGTGGACCACCTGGAAGGTTAAATTAAGAAAAAAAAACCATCCACCTTCGATGAATAATCCAGGACAATGGAAGAGGTTGAAGCATGGTTATTGGACATAAAAAATTATTTCTAGATTTACAATTATTCCACCAACATGAAGGTCAGAATGGCCATTTATAACTTGAAAGGAAAGGAAAGTATATGGTGGCAGTACCTCAAGTTTCCCAAGGGCTTAAAGGAAAAATAGATGGAGTGGTCGGATTTCAAGAAATACTTTAAGAAACAATATTTATCAAAAATTTACTATGAAAGAAAGACTAAATAGTTTTATGAGCTACGACTTGGTCAAATGACTATGGATGATCTGATAAACAAATTCTGAGAAGACAAAGTAAAATCTAGTGGTTCCTAAGATGCTTACCATAATCCTATAAGGACAAAATCAAGTTCGACAACCCCAATATCTTAATCATAGTTTTTAGAAAGGCCTGAATGTGTTACAAACAATACAAACAACGGTTAGAACTTTCCAAGGCTTGGAAAGACAAGAAACATGACAAAATGAACAAACAGAAGAAGGGTTATAAACCAACCCTTTTTCAGAATGCAACAAAGAATTTCCCAAGGAAATATGTCCACTCCAATAACTAGAACACCCAAGGGGGAGGTAGACCGGTTAATCTGGGAGCCAAGAAGTTTGGGGACAACCCCAGAGAAGCATTAAGATCATGGGAATGTGGAGAACCTCACTTAAGGAGAAATTGTCCATGTCTAACTTTTGTATCAAGGACCATAGTTCACAACCTGCAAGAGGCCTCTATAGTGGGAGATGTGGGAAAAAGCATACACAAGATCAATGCATTCATGGATGGATGACAAGATGATCACCAGTCCACTGTAGTGGAAGTTGAAGGTAAAGTTAATAATAATCGTGTTTCTATTTTAATTGATCCAGGAGCTACTTTGAGTTATGTTTCTCCTGGTGTAGTGGATTACAATAAAATTAAGAAAGTAAGGCATAGAAAGTCTTGGCTAGTACAACTAGCAATAGGAACAAAAAGAAAAGTAACATAATTCATTTATGATTGTGAGTTCAGTTTAGATGGTCAAAACACAAAGATAAATCTAAATATTCTACCGTTAGGGTCTTATGATATAATTATTGGAATGGGTTGGTTAGAGAGGCATAAAGAAATTATTGATTGTTATGAAAAATCACTCACTTACAAAGACGAAAACAACACTGTTAGGACAATACAAGGCATACAAAAATGAGTCTCAGTTAGGTAGATTTGAACAATGTAGTTTAAGAAGTGCATGAGTAAAGGTTGTCAGATTTATGCTATCCAAGTGACAAATCTATTGGAAAAAGAAAATAAACCTAGACCAGAAGATTTTTTCGTCTTACATGCATTTAAATATTTGTTTGTAGACGAAATACCTAAACAACCCCCAAGAAGAGAGATAGACTTCTCTATCGATATACTCCTTGGATCAGCCCCTATATGTACACCCTACATAATGAGTTTACCGGAATTAACAGAGTTAAAAATTCAACTACAAGAATTGTTGGACAAGGAATACATCAGAGAAAGTGTATCACTATGGGGAAAACCAGTCTTTTTTGTTAAAAAGAAATACAAAAATGTAGTATTATGCATAGATTATAGAGAGTTAAACAAAATGAATGTTATGAAAAAATACCCCCTACCTAGAATCAATGATCTGTTTGACCAAGTGGGAGGGGCAAAGATTTTTTCTAAATTGGATTTAAGTTCTTGTTATCACCAGGTCAGAATAAAGGATGAATACATAAATAAAACAACGTTCAAAATGAGATATGGACATTATGAATTTGTTGTTATATTGTTTGGTCTCACTAATGCACCAACAACGTTTATGCGTTTAATGAACAAATTTTTTATTCAGTATCTGGATAAGTTTGTTTTGGTATTTATTGACAATATCCTAGTGTATTTGAAAACATGATAAGAACATGAAGAACATCTAAGGATAGTACTACAAAAATTAAGAAAACACAAGCTGTATGAAAAATTTGACAAATGTGACTTTTATCAAAAGAAAATATAGTACCTACGACATGTAATATCTGAATAAGGTATTGGAGTCGACCTAGAGAAGATAAGAGCCATCATGGAATGGCATATCCCAAAGGATGTAGAAGACATCCATTCATTCATGGGAATCATCGGGTACTATCACATATTTATAGAGGGATTCTCTAAGATTGCATGCCCTATAATATCCCCAAAGAAAAAGGGAACTATGTTTATTTGGTCATAGAAACGTCAAGACAATTTTTAATAAGTTGAAAGAACTATTAACAACCACACCCATTTTAAGGGTAGAAAACCTAGATAAAGACTTCGCAGTTTGCATGGATGCGAGAAAAAAAGGTTTGGGAGGTTTCCTAACTCAAGAAGGACACGTTATTTGTTACGAGTCACTAAAACTAAAAGAGGGTGAATGAAACTACATCACTCATGACTTGGAATTATTAGCTGTAATCTATGCGTTAAAAATGTGGTGACACTGTATAATGGGAAGAAAATTTCTATTGCTAATTGATAACATTTGTGTGAAATTTGTGTTTAGTCAACCAAACCTTAATGCAAGGCAAGAAAGATGGCTCGCCTTCATGAGTGAATTCGATTTCGAGGTAAGACACATCAAGGGTAAGGAAAACAAAGTGGTTGATGCCTTAAGTAGAAGAATTCATGGGATGTTTGAGATAAACATTAGCAGGGAAGAAAGCGACATTGAGGAAAGGATAAATGCTGCAAGTAATAATGATTATAAATACATTAAAACAATGGCAGATTTACAAAATAATGCAGAAAATCTAGACAGAATAGATCTAAGTTTGGAAAGAAATGGTCTACTGAGATTCAAAAACAAGTTGTACATACTAGATTTTGCTCAATTAAAACTAATAGTTTTGGACAAAGTACACAAGAAGTTAGATTCTAGTCATCTGGGATACCAGAAAATGGTAACAACATTGAGGAAGTTGTTTTATTTGCCTAATATGAAAGGTGAGACAACATAATACATGTCTAAGTTCCTATATTGTTAATAAGTGAAGGCTTAACACCATCACCTAGTCATCTTGTTGCAGCCTATACCTATACCAGAATGGAAATGGGAGACTATATCACTAGATTTTATTACAAGTTTCCCTAAAAATAAAAAAACAAAATGATTATATTATGGTAGTAATTGATAATCTTAGCAACTCTGCACATTTTATTCCTATGAAATCTACTTATAAAGTTATTAACATCGCTGAAATATTTATGAAGGAAATTTTTAGACTGCATGGTATTCCTAAAATGGTGATTTCAGATAGAGACATCAAATTTACATCTATGTTTTCGAAATAATTGTTTACAGGGTTGAATACTAACTTGAATTTTAGCACAAGCTACCATCCACAAACGAATGAGCAGACTAAATGAACGAACTAGATCATTAAATATATGTTATGAATGTACATGAGGACAAAACCAACTAAGTGGGAGGAATACCTACACTTAGTAGAATTTGCATACAATAACGGTTATCAATCATCGTCTAAGATGAGCCCCTTCAAAGTATTGTATGACATGAAGTGTAGAACTTTGATTAGATGGGATAAACCAGTTGATAGGCTCATGGTGGGACCAAAAATGCTCCAGAAAATGGAGAAAATGTTAAGAAAACTACAACAAAATTTAAAGGAAGCATGGGACAGACAGAAAATCTACGCAGATCTGAAAAGAAGACACCAGGAATTTCAAGTGGGAGATCATATTTATTTAAAAGTCAAAGCAAGAAGAAGTTAATTAAAACTAGGAAATTGTGCAAAGTTGGCTACGAGGTTTTGTGGCCCCTTCGAGATCCTATATCGAATTGGACCCATGGAATATCAACTTTCACTTCCTGCAAATTTGAAAGTTCATAATGTATTTCATGTTTTTTTGTTAAAAAAATATGTTCATGATCCTAATCACATGATTGATTGGAACATGGTGGAGGTGGATCTAGAAGGCAAGTTACAAGATGAACCTCTGCGCATTCTGGAGAGGAGAGAAACAATACTATGGAACAGAGTCGTTGCCCATGTAAAAGTGCAAAGGAAGCACTTTAGTTCGGAGGAGGCCACTTGGGAATTGGAGGAAGATTTTCAGAAATATTATCCAACCCTGTTCCAAGAAAGGGACGAACACTGAGGATAGTGTTGTACTAAAGGGGGAGAGGATGTAATATCCCCAAAAACAAATTGTTATTAAAGGTTGTATGCACTTAGAAATTTATTTCTGTTTTTGAAAAATTCGTATTTGGAAAATTATTGCCATTCATGGCATTTCAAATTTGGAATTTATTAATTGTAATTAATTATTGTGATTGTTGGGAAAATATTTGATTTTACCAACCAACTCTTTGACTATGAAACTTGTAAAAGACAAATATTTTATATTAATTGTTGAAGGAAAATGGAAAAGCGAGGTTCAAATTACGTGACCATGACTCCATGAGTGGGGAATAGGCTTGAAATACCTCAGGGATGAATTTTACAAGTGGAAAATGAGGAATTTGTCCATGGGAAGCCTATGAAAATAAGGGATTTGTAAAGCTACAAAAATTCCCAAAGGTGGAAAATACCTAGGAACAAGATGTTTGTTTAGTTCTAATTGATGATGTCAATCAGAGTTCAATTTAATTGTCAACCCGGGAAGGTAAACTTAGAAGTGCTTATCTAAAATATATAGATCTAGAAAAATTCCTAATTTGTCCAAGATCTTAAAGTTCCCTTACAAGAACATATTCATCAAGATCTCTTTCAACAACTAATCAAACCTAGATCTAACAATTGTCAAGATCCTAAGGTTCTCTTATAAGAACACCTGAATTTTAGGATCTCCTCCAATATTAGAACATTTAACAAAACTTAAAAGCTGAAATGAAACAAACTTGAATCTAATAATTGTCTAAGATCTTATGGTTCTCTTACAAAAACACTTTCAAATAAGATCCCTCCAGTATTAAAACATTTCACAAAACTTAAAAAGTTGAAATCAAACAAAAACATAAATTAAGTTATACATAAAATAAGCAAATAAGCATGCAAGTGAGGCCATGGGGGGCCTCCATAACTCCACAAGCACACCACTTCAAAGGAGACTCAAATTTGGAAGCAAAATATGATTCTTTATTTCAAAATCTCCAAAACCAACTCTAAGATTACAACTCTCTCTAATTATAAGATTACAAGATTCAAGATTACCAATGGAGGAGATTGTACTCCTATTTATACAATGGGATGAGTAACAAACTCATAATGATCATCCACTAATCTCTCTTTAGTTCCATACGTCTTTCAACTATCTAGACACATAACCGTATTTTGTCCTTGATCTTCTCCATGAGATCATGATCTCTTATCTTATAACATTCGAATTTGATCATTAAAGGCCACATAAAGGTGTCTTGGAAGCTTCTTTTGTACCTACACATGTCAACAAACTCATTCTAATTGTTAGGTATAAGTATACGCATATTATTTTCTAAAGTTTAAACCACAAATCCACTTAAAAATGTTAAGAATTGATAAACTTTGGAAAAACATAGTTATAACCCAATGATGAGGTAAATGTAATGATGTTGAGGTGATATGAAGGTGATATGAAGGTGAAATGGAAGTAATTGTGAAAGTTTTAGTGAACTAATGGAGTGAGAATAGGAACTATTTTGAAACCCTACATACCCCCAAACTGATGGTATTGCATGTCCTCATGCAATCAATTACATTACTTTTTGATACTTGAGCTTTGGATTAAACTCTGCATGATATCATTTACTTAACTTTTGCAAAGTGTTTTTGATGAACTGCAACTTGGTTGGTTCTTGTGTTTCAACCATATTTTGTTTGTTGCATTCAATGTTAATGTATGATCTGTGATTTTTATTGCAGAGTATTTTTGTTGGAATGCATCATGGTTGGTTCTTGTGTGACAACCATGAATGTGTTGGCATCCAATTAAATTTTAAATACTTTTGACAAAGCCATTTATATGCTCATGTAATAGTGAATATATTTTGAAGGTATGTGAGTTTTTAGAATGTGATATATGAATATGGAAAAATATGAAGGTGACAAAGTATGTATGTAAATGTATCCCTCCCCCCAAATTGATGGTATTGGAATTAAATGGTTTTGGCAGTTGTGTGAAATGAGAAAAGGAAGTGAAGTTTTTCCAAAAATTATCATTCTCACTTTTCAAGGAATTAAATGGTTAAAAGTTAGAAAATATCATACCTTAACTTACCCTTTCAAAAATGGATGAGAGTTGTGCATGTGTGGCTGCAAAATTCTGTTCATAATCTTCATTACTTGGTTTTGAAAATGGTGGATGAGGTCGAAAAAGTGAATCTTCTATTGTTGTTGCATGTGCTGGATCTTCTGCTGAATGTTCGAAATCTGTTGCTGCTACTAAATCTGCTGCTGGATATTCTCTGTTGCTGGATCTTCTGCTAAATGTTCGAAATATGCTACTGAATGCAACTAAAAATGTATAAGGCTTGGAAGGTATACAAAATTCAAAATTTACACTTCCCCCCCCTAGCCTTATTTATTGACTTGTCCTCAAGTCGTTTACATGAAATTAATTATGCATCCTCTACTACAAAATGATTGGCCTTCAAGTCTTCAACACTCATTGGCATAATTATTGTCATGTGAATAAATGTTTCGGTGTCAAACATAACAAGAAATTGTTAACTTAATGGCCATTGTTGAATGCCACTAGTCAACTCGAGAGCTCCCACCATTGATTCCAATGGGAGTCAAGATGCCCCGAACACATCTTTCTAAGTATGAATGTATGTGTTGTTGTTGAATACTCAGAAGATCTGATGAACAAGGGACATTGATGTATTCCCTTTGTTTATCGTCATGATAGCTTTCCCTTAAGGCATGCAAGCTTCAAGGTGTTGTTTAGAAAAATATTTAGACTCAAGGACTTTGACTCAATGGTGTATGGAAGGAAGGGTTTATTTGCAAGTGTAGGAAAAATGAAACTGACAATGAATAGGTAAAGTGGACCAAACAACTTGTAGATAACCATGGTTGGTTTATTGGTGGGTTAGGATTGAAGAAAAATGTAGTGAAGTGTATGTGGTAATGGAAAATGGATAATGACTCTCGCTGGAAAGAAATGAATTATGGCATACAAACTTGAAAATATAGCAATGGAATGTAAATTCGTGAATTCTGCTAAAAATAATTGAGTTTGACTAGTCTTTGACCAGCCACTTAGAGATGTCGAATTCAAGTGTGTATAGGTTTTTCACCATCCTTTTACACTTAGGAACAAATCCAACTCTTCCAATTTTTCTAGTCTGTCATGCAACATGTCAAACGATTAAACTATTACAGGAAGTTGCAAGAATTCATAATTTTCTGGAAATTTTGTTTATGTTCATGGACTTGTTCTTTAGAATTTATCATGAAATTAGTCTTTTGGATATGAATTGAGTGCTCAATTAGTTTCCTTAATGATCAGTTTATCATCCGAAATCTGCAAAAAACTTGGCATAAAGAACATAAGTATGTTCAAAAAGAAATGGCCAATTTCTTAGTGATTCTTACACAAAAATAGATGCCAAATGAAACAGCGTTAGGAGACTCAACAACATAAATTTAGTCTAATTTCTGATGTTGATAACAGTCCAGTAATAATCATGAAAATTAAATTATCTCCCTCTTTGTGTCAGATGTTTACTTAAATGTGCATGATAAATAGCATGTGCATAGCAATGTTAATAACCAATTAAAAAAATAATAAGGAACGACTAAGAATCAGGGTTTAGGGAATCAACAATATTTTTTTTTTTTGATTTTATGTTGACCAGCTCATCTTCTCCCTCTTCGATCATGCATATGGGTTCAACAGCATTGTTCATTCCTGCAAACTTGAGAACCTTATTTCTGACACTTGACATAGGCATTATCTTTTGCAACGGAATAGTAATATTTCAATTTTGAAAATGACTAACAAAATCAATATCCAAATCCTTGCCAAAATGAACTGGAGTCTTACCTGAACTTACCTGGGGAACTAGCGGATGTGTAGGTGCCGAAGATTTTATTGTTGATCGAGATCGACCAATCTTCACGAAGGTTCAGCAGGTCTACTTGCTTTAGGAGAACGAAGACTTGTCTAGGTCTTGCGTAACAATACGCATAGAGGAAGGCTATGTAAGAAAGTCCATATAATTAATAGAAAGCATGAGGCGATCAAATCCATAAGTACACCAAATTCAATATACTAGAGCTTACAAATAAAGTGAAAAGCTTATTGAAAGGGCATCCTCGGTGGGAAGATAAATATAAGTATGAACCCCCAGTTGAAGCACTAGACTTTATAATTTACCCTATCGTTTACACTAGATGATAAAGAGAAAGTATGCCAGATGAGAGAGAAGGAAGTCCCCGTTCCATACAGACCCTATTCAATTCAGAATCGAGGGAGGTTATGGTTGGTGGATATTATCGGTGAAAGATCTCCTCTTAATTGTCTAATGGATATGATTCCCCCCGTAATTAGAAAATTTGGATAAAAGCAATATCCATCACGTTCGGAATTGGGTAACCATGACGACATTCTTTAGGCTGAAACCCTAGTGTGTCAATAGGAGATTTCAGTTGTAAATCCGTCCACTGCCATCATTCACCGATTAAAACATGATTAAGTTGATGTTGCTTTAGCTTATAATCCTTCCAGGGGTGCTCCACTGTAAATTCATCTGGTACAATAATAACACTCTTCTCAATGGAATTCATCCTCCAACCATCCTAAGGAACCAATAGCTGACTGGGTGAACCAATGGGGGTCTCTTTGTTGTTTTCCCAAGCTAACAACTCCACCGACTACAAATGGGGGAGGAGAACGATATTGAATGGAAAGGTGAAACCCAAAAATAAACTATGATTGGGTGACAAGTGCAGATAGAAGTATCGAACCCTAGCGTTCCACTTCTCTCGCTGACCTCCAAAAACCCTAGTGTGGACCTTTTATCCTATTGAAAAATATCCACTTTGCATCATGGAATCGAAGGGTGTTTCATATTATAACATTTCTATTCATTTCCTCTTTGTTCAAGAGCTCAGGGATGTTGAGTGAGAAATAGTGACACCCTTTTTATGCCATTGAACAAGGTCTTGCATACGGTTGATAATCTGCTGTTGGATATCAGATGGAGAGCCTGAAGATATGTTGCCATTTCTGTCCCGCAAATTAGCAATGCCACCTGGAAATAAGACATATCAGGCAGTGGGGGTGGTATCTCCAGCCTGTGCATCTTTCATAGGAAGGACACCGAAAACACTTCATCCTCCAACTACCTACTCCATAACATCCTCCAAATCTACTGGTTGTTCCAGCCACTTATCCCTATCATCTTCAATATGTGTTGTAGGTAATTGTCCTAAAAGATCATCTTGAATAGCATAAATACCATCACCAATTGTGCCTACAGCTAGTCTTTTAGAAGGAGGCTGCCAGTTAATATTAAGGGCCCCCAAACGTAGTTTCTGATACATGCTTTAATATGGATCAGGATAAGGATAAAGTCAACAGGTCTGATTGATAGTAGATTTGCAATTAAATTTCCAGCAATATTTTTTTATTTTTTATTATTTTTAAATAATTCAATAGATTTTCTGATCTTCCTGATCGCATGAAGCATAGGAAAAGAGAATACTAATCTCTTGATTTATTTTTATTTATGCAAATTAGCGTGGAAAATTTATTCATGATGATTTATTATTTTTTTTTTAATTTTTTTTTTTTTTTGAAAATAAGATTAAAAACTTCTAAAGACTAAGAATTCTAATGATAACGATCTCATTTTATTGTCCTAATCTATTCTATCTAACTTGTTTGAAATATTTTTTTTATTTCCTAGGTAAAAGAATGCTTCCAGTGAAGCCATCTACGAACTAAGAATTTGAAAATGCTCACATCAAGATTCAAAATTCTTACCTGATTATTTGCAATGATGTGAGTAACGTGTCTTATTATTGGAGTTAACGCAAGGTTCTTTTGAAACCGATCATCGATATTATCTTCACTTTCCAAGAAGTACCTGTTTATCATTTTCAATTTCCTCATGCGTAGATTAGTTACTAAGAAATGGGGGGTTTTAAAACTGAATTTAAAACTAATTAAACTAATTGCGAAAATAAAACACTCCAAACTTGAACTTCTTTATGAAGATCCTGCTGTCACTAGGGTTCACAAGTTAGTCCATAAAATCAAATGTAGAAAATAATTACTCAATCCTTCTAGGTTCACTTCGCCGGCAACGACGCCAAAATGTTTAGTTATAATTGATGATGTCAATCAGAGTTCAATTTAATTGTCAACACGGGAAGGTAAACTTAAAAGTGCTTATCTAAAATATATAGATCTAGAAAAATTCCTAATTTGTCCAAGATCTTAAAGTTCCCTTACAAGAACATATTCATCAAGATCTCTTTCAACAACTAATCAAACCTAGATCTAACAATTGTCAAGATCCTAATGTTCTCTTACAAGAACACCTGAATTTTAGGATCTCCTCCAATATTAGAACATTTAACAAAACTTAAAAGATGAAATGAAACAAACCTAAATCTAATAATTGTCTAAGATCTTATGGTTCTCTTACAAAAACACTTTCAAATAAGATCCTTCCAGTATTAGAACATTTCACAAAACTTAAAAAGTTGAAATCAAACAAAAACATAAATTAAGTTATACCTAAAATAAGAAAATAAGCATGCAGGTGAGGCCATGGGGGGCCTCCATAACTCCACAAGCACACCACTTCAAAGGAGAATCAAATGTGGAAGCAAAATATGATTCTTTATTTCAAAATCTCCAAAACCAACTCTAAGA
>JZKD02S2186896.1:291497-301708 GCA_000966675.3 Picea glauca
ACCACAAATCCACTTAAAAATGTTAAGAATTGATAAACTTTGGAAAAGAATAGTTATAACCCAATGATGAGGTAAATGTAATGATGTGGAGGTGATATGAAGGTGATATGAAGGTTAAATGGAAGTAATTGTGAAGGTTTTAGTGAATTAATGGAGTGAGAATAGGGACTACTTTGAAACCCTACAATGTTTTTACATATAGAGCATATGTGAGGAGGTAGGATGTTGCCTAGTATACCGGGGAAAAGGATATCACTTACTGTTATGAGCACTATTTCGGAGTGTGAGGCCAGAATAATTTTTTATCTGAGAGAGGACTATAGTGAAAGAAGAGCTTTGGAGTTCGCCCTCTTGGATTCATGGTCAGGCTAGGGGTTGAACGAAATAAGTAGATTGGTTGTTGTGTTCTATGGTTGGGTTGAAATTGGTTGTTCCATTTGTCATCCCAACACTTTGTTTAGATATGTACATCTACCTATTCCTTGTTGAAATATTTTATCGATTTAGAGCTGGTAGAATGAATTGAATTGTAGAATAAGCCTTACAGTTTTGATTTTATTCATGGAGTAAAGTTAAGAAAGTTGTTGTGTGTATTAGCTATTAATGAAGTTAAGTTTTGTATGATTATATGTACATAGGATATGCATCCAAGTTAAATAAATAGAATTATTACTGGGTTAATTATAACCCTTGCTAGGCATGTGGATACATACGTACAAATATTCAACTGAAGGAACATTGGACTGTCGAGAATGCTAAATGAAATGCTGGAAGTGAATACAAGATACAAAAATATGTATATATTGCTTCAGGTTTAAATATGTAGAGCTGTATAAACATCTAAGGAATTTTAAACAAAAAGATTTTATAGACGTCCCAAATTCACATGAGTTTTCCTTTAACTTCCTTAAATCCGACTATGTCAAAGGAGTAAAAATTTACAGACCTTTTCATTACAGTAAAACTAGAAGCAAATTTACAGTGATATACATGTAATACTTGCCAATTGTTACAGAGGAGAATCAACGGAAAAAAGATTTTTAACCTTTCACGCAATATATGCTATCATAAACTGAAAATCATGGAATTCATCTATAGTATAGGGTTTCCCTCTTCATTTTGTTTCTTCCATCAAGGAATTAAAGATAAGTGAACCATTTATATATGGAACCCTGTACCACTAAACAAACAGAACCTAAGAAGTAAAGTCAGATGTCGAGATCTGGAACTCGAATACCTTTCAAGTGAGGCGATCTCGGATATCCTTCTTCAAACGTTTAAATCATGCAAGAGGAAGATCAAAGTACTTATTAACAATACTATGAACCAAATCGACAAAATTAAATATGGAATATAAAGAAATGTTCAGGAAAGAATCTAGTAAATTCAATATTAAATAATCAACACCAGGTTAATACTTAGCGTCAGTTTGGCATGGGGTGTTTTTTCTTCCATCGACGGTGTTGAGCGAACTATCCATAGCCCAAAGGGGAGGAGTGAACCTTGAAATGACTGATAGGTACCCTTACAATGGAAACAAGGGTCCCATAATTAGATTTGTAACCAAACAAATTAACTGATTGCGCATAATGTAACAAGTAGATAGTACATTGTTAAACGTGTAAATTATTGCATAACTAGAACAATAAATATTTACACAGTAGAAAACATGTCTCACAGAATTGCCCAAATTCGGATGACAGATAGTGTTGCGAGTTACCAATCTCATAAATTATCTAAACCTCGATGATAAAGAAACGTAGTCAAGAACGAAGTTCAGGATACTTATTTTTCCTTTCATTATGCTGAAGAAGTAAAATATTTTCTAGACAACATCTAAGAGTTGATAAACTAGAGATAGTTTCCATAGTGTTGTGTATGTCACGCATAGGCATTTATTGTCACTTTGATATGGCTATTACTATTCTATTTACGATGAGAAAATTGTAAATAGACATGCTATCAAACACAAAAGAATAGAATCAGGGAGCTTGAAATAATTACTTTAATTAAGCTAGGTTTTGAAATGTTTACACACAGTGGAACAATATGGCTATCATAATCCCTGTACCAGTACAAGTAGGAATAAATAGATTTAGTATTAAAATTTTGTAAAAACAGCAAGGAAACCTTATTTCCACCACAGGGAAAATTGGTTACTACCTTACAACATTAATTTTGGGAAGGTAATAAACGACAGAAAATTCGGGTGCGTAACTCTTCCAAGAACCTTTAGCTCGAAGGCTCTTTACCTAATTAAACAGGAATACTAAAATTCCAGTTTAAGCAAAAGAGAGAGGAATTGAGGTTCCGGTCTATCGACGAGATCTGAAAAATGTAAACGATAAATTTAACATAAAATATAGAGAACAATTATATAGAGTTACTCACCAGGACGTTTTATTTATGAAATGTTAGGGTCACTGTAGGAGACCCAAGTAGGTTTCAACCAAGAGAGTTTCCACATTTGAGAAGTATGACGATAGTTTATTGTCGACAGAACCCTCATGATTACATACCGGACTATTACTTCTTAAATAGAACCTGAATCCCCGTGTAAAAATTTATTTACAAGTTTTTTCAAATTTATGAGTAGCGGTGGGTTGGTCTCGGGGAAGTTATAGGTTTGAAACCACCACAAAATTTGAACTACCTTTTTACACAGAGAGTGGTTGGAGTTACCTACATAGATTGAGAATAGTGAAGGTAGGTCCTCAACTCAAAATCCATAAAACAAAGTAGTCACGGAGACAGACTCTAATACATCTAAACCTTTATGAAACTTTCACATTACTACAAATAGTTAAGTGTTGAGTTAGGTGTGGACTTACCAAATAAAGGGGGAAACCAGACGGTCGTGTAGCCTCTTCTTTCTTTACGTTGAGTAAGAACCTCCATACATCCAGTTATACACACACACAGTGTTACAAAGTTTAATGTTGGGCATGTTTTGTTACAAATACATAGAGCCAAAGGAAAAGAGACTTGTTTACCCAGAAAACCCTCGTATGGTAGAGTAATGGTGAGAGGATGTCTTGGGTACTCTAGCCATGTGAATAAATGCACATGGATCATTTCCATTCGACACAGAAACCTATTTACCAGTACGTTGCAGGAACCTCATAACTTTCAACTAGAGGGTTTAATGGCGGTTACAGACAAGACTTAACTTTGCATTCAACCAACCTCCATAACGTCGCTAATGCTAATCCTTGTCAAAAAGTTGGGTGGGTTTCCATTTTTTAATATTGCATTGCTAGGGTGAATCAAGTATATGGCCAGGCTAGAGCGATGGCCCGACATGCCTAATGAGTTATCACCCTTAAAATGTTAAACCTTGCATGAAAGCGCAAACCCTCTTGTTACATATATCGAGCACTAAATTCGTACAACCAAGAAGTTTGGGGACAACCCCAGAGAAATATTTCCACTCCAATAACCAGAACACCCAAGGGAGAGGTAGACCAGCTAATATGGGAACCAAGAAGTTTGTGGACAACCCCAGAGAACCGTTAAAATGATGGGAATGTGGAGAACCTCACTTAAGAAGGAACTATTCACGTCTAACTTATGTAGCAAGGACCACAATTCACAACCTGGAAGAGGCCTCTATAGTGGGAGATGTGGGCAGAAGCGTATACAGGATCAATGTAGTTGTGGATGGCCAATAAGATGTTCACCAGTCCATTGTAGTGGAAGTTGAAGGTAAACTTAATAATAATCCTGTTTCTGTTTTAATTGATCCTAGAGCTACTTTGAGTTATGTTTCTCCTGGTGTAGTGGATTCAAATAAACTTAAGAAAGTAAGGCATACAAAGTCTTGGCTAGTACAACTAGCAACAAGAACAAGACGAAAAGTAACAGAATTCATTTCTGATTGTGAGTTCAGTTTAGATGGTCAAAACACAAAGATAAATCTGAATATTCTATCCTTAGGTTATTACGATATAATTATTGGAATGGACTGGTTAGAGAGGAATAAAGCAATTCTAGATTGTTATGAAAAATTACTCACTTACAAAGACAAACACAACAATGTTAGGAAAATACAAGGCATATGAAAACGAGTCTCAGTTAGGCATATTTCAACAATGTAGTTTAAGAAGTGCATTAGTAAAGGTTGTCATATTTATGCTATCCAAGTGACAAATCTGTTGGAAAAATAAAATAAACCTAGCCTAGAATATTTTGCGATCTTACGTGAATTTAGAGATTTGTTTGTAGATGAAAAAACTGAACTGCCCCTAAGAAGAGAGATAGACTTCTCTATCGATCTGTTGCCTCGATCAACCCCTATATCTAAGGAACCCTACATAATGAGTTTACCAGAATTAAGAGAGATAAAAATTCAACTACAAGAACTGTCAGATAAGGAATACATCATACCGAGTGTCTCACCGTGGGGAGCACCAGTCCTTTTTGTTAAAAAGAAAGTCAAAACTCTACTATTATGCATTGATTACAGACAGTTAAACAAAATGGCTGTTAAGAATAAATACCCCCTACCTAGAATCAATAATATGTTTGACTAAGTGGAAGGGGAAAATATTTTTTCTAAATTGGATTTAAGATCTCGTTATCACTAGGTCAAAATAAAGGATGAATACATAAGTAAAAGAACGTCCATAACGAGATATGGACATTGTGAATTTCCTTTTATACTGTTTGGTCTCACTAACGCACCAACACCATTTATGTGTTTAATGTAACAACCCTAGTTGAATATATGTTTAAGGATTATTAAGTAAAAATTAATTAGGGGATTAATTTTCTTAACATGGTATTAATTAAACAATATTGGTATAATGATATTAATTAATTAATTAATTAAATTAATTACCTATCACATTGAATGAATAGGGTAATAAATTTAAAAGAGTTAAAAATTATATTGTTTAAAACAAAGGGTTATGTATACAGAGGGGATAAGGAGCATTAATAAGTGGATAAGGGGCATTAACTAGGTGGGTAAGGTAATAAATGTGTAGGTAAGGAAGTAAATGAGGAAAGGGCGGTGAAGGTGGAATATGAGGGGAGGAGGTTTATGAAGGAGGGATTACCATTCTACGGGGAATTTTTGGAGGGTTCTCTTGGATTGCACAGAGGAGAGTTTGAGTTTTGTAGTCGGGAAGGGTTAGTACAGTGGGCACCGATTTTTGGGGGTTTTTGGGCACGGGGGCCAGGATACCCATATGGTATCCTGGAGCTAGGTAGTTGTCCTAGTTGGCAGGGTGGAAACTCGGTTTTGGGGAGAGTTGGTCTGTGGCTTCAAGCTGGGCAAAGAAGCAGTAGGAAGGTCAACAAGGCAAGTGGAAAGCAAAGGGTTAGCATCAGGCCATGGTATTTTAAATTATGTAGTTTTTTTATTTTTGTTATAGAATCATTATTCGTTATGATAAATTTATATGCATATGTGCTGAATTTATAAGAAATTATTGAGTTACGGAAATCAGGTAGAAATTACTATTTCAGCTTATGGAATTAATGGATGTTAAATTAATTCGGTTCCTACACATGGTATCAGAGTGCCTCATTCACAATCTGGAGCCTTAAGGGCCAAGTTCCCAGCTCCAACTCCAGCTCCGCCTAACTTACAAACCATACACAAATTTTTTAACACAAATATAAAAATAAATGAAATACATATTGAAAATGTAAAAACAAATATCACAATAAAAAACAAGTATTAGAGAAGCTCTTAATACAATAGATAGATATTTCCTCCTGAATAGAGTGTGCACAAGCCCTACTGCATCTCGACATACTAAAACAAAGATTCAATTATCTTCAGAAAATGCATATCGGGAGTTAGGACCAACAACGATGATTGTTGATAGCCAAAATAACCATTAGATTTCATAGAGGATAGCCCACATTTGTCCTAATATATAACAAGCAACTAGGGTTGTTACAAGGTGACATAGGCACTTTACTTTAAGTTATCCGGACACCATGGGATCTTTTAGTCAAGGTATTTCTTAAAGAAACAACATATAAGGGTTCTTTCACGTCTTCTGCTCCTTCAGATTAATTGAACCATAATAAATTTTCATGAAAATAGTCAAGTGAGGATTCCTAAAGTAGGTCTTAAGGTACATTAGGAACTGGGTAACTTAACTAAAACAGTCAAAATTTACGCTACTTCATAGAATGAATGACAAATCCTATTCAAATTTTTATCTAGGACTGTGGATATTTATTAATCTACTTCAAAAAAGTCATTATTAAGTGCAAATCCTATTCAACTGTTTATCTTTATTAATCTGCAGTTTCAGAAAGGATGACCTTGTTGTTTTTTATGAATGAAGGAAACCTCACCTTTTTCACGTCCTTGTTAAGATTCTTGACAGTTGCTTCTAAAACACTATTGTCGTGATTGAGCTTTTCCTGCTCTTCCAGTGAGTGAGATAGTCGTTCGTCAATTTCGTTGAGATCCTTTTCTAACTGGTTGATTTTTTCCCTCCAGTTCGTAAATTCTCCAATCTTTCTCAGTAGTTTTAATATTGAACTTTGAGGCCTCGACCTCCAAATTAGAGACCCGAGATCCAACCGCAATGGAGGTAATTATATGTGCCAATTCTAGCTTCTCATAAGGGTCCGTGGGAAGAATGCCGAGAAGTTCTTCGAGAATCTTGAAATCCGATGCATTGTCTGGACCATAATTTATGTTGTTCCCAAAGAAATGCAAAGGAATTTCTGTTGTTCCCATTAACAAAAACACAAGAGTCCAACAAACAGAATTATGTCTCAACAGGAAATTCGTTGGTGAATTGATTTCTGAGGGGACTCTTACTGGAACACCAACTAAGTTTCTAGACAATAATAGAGAGTTGGATTCTAGATTTGAACTTATGCTTGTGAAAAATGATGAACCCAAAGCTCAGAAGTCTGTAGATTGCACCAGATCGCTCATCCTTCACTGAACAAAACATATCCCTAGATATATATGACATATTTTCTTGATTCTATGAATACAAAAGACATTCAGTCGATAAGAGAAGCCATCAAGAACTCCATAGACACCCGTCATAAAACAAAGTTTCCAAGAAGAAAGCAGGAGCTGTAGACAAACAAAATAGACAAACGACTTGTCAGAGAGTTGAATATTGAAAATTCGAAAATGTTTTGATACTAGTATATCATAGAAAAAAAAAAGCATTTACGTCTATGGAGAGTTGATCAAGATAAATTCTACTAGTTTTGTAGTGTTCTAGTAAATCAATCCTCAAGATTTGCGTGAGAGGCTAAGGCTGAAAAAAAAAATCTCGGTAGGAAGCATGGGAATGACAATGATTTCACAGATCTCCCCAAAATAAAAATAAAAAGAAACACACAATGCAGGAAATTTTGCCTGAGCTGAAATCAAGTGACCAGAAATACCATATACCTGAATGGATAAGCACCGAACCAAGAACAAAGATCATAGTAATCCCAATCGGATAAATCAAACAAATTATTCAGTAATAGAATCAAATTCAAGGTCTCCAAGAACGCCGAAGGGTTTCGCCTGATCTTCTGCAACTTGAAAACAAAAAAAAAATACGCCTTGCAATGGCAGCACGAGTAGCAAAATTAGGAGCTGATCGAATTGATCGCTAACAACCATACCAAAACCAACACCAAGAGCAAAGGAAAGAGGCGAGAGGCAGCAGAGGAAAGAGGTGGAAGTGAGGGAGCATTAGGGTTAAGGAAGAGCTTAGGTTTTTGGTACTGAGAGCCGGGGGCTGGGCACGTGGGCCTCATGCCAGAAGCCCAACCTTAAAGGCTGCTAGCGAATGCCATAGAGCACATTAAACTCTCGCCAAACTGAAAGTAAGTTTTTTTTTTTAGAATAATTATATTATTATATTTTTTTTATATATTAATGTTTAGTTTAATAGTTTATTTAAAAGTATTAATACGCTTGTGTAAATTTAAATTATTTAAAAAAAAATTAATATATAATTATGAGTTTAATTTAAATAATTTAATAATATAGGGCTAAGTATAAATTTGAGAGGCCCATAGGTTTTGAACCCAAGACCACCCACCAAGCGAAGCGCCTTAAAAGGAAGACTAACACCAACATGCCCTCATAAGTCTTTACAAATAAATTCTTATATTTAATTAGATTAATGGTAACACTGTAGGAATTAAAGTAGTATTATTATTAGGAAGATACAGTATGAAGATTAAGACTAACTTGCTTATTACCTAACCTATTGATCCGGAGCCAGCTAACCGAGTTGAATCATAATTAGTGAATGCACTAGAAATCAAGGTAAAGGCTTATTTGGGGCCGTTGATCTTTGTATCCCAAGTATAAACTCCGATTGTCCAAGCGTCAGGCTCACGAGACCATACAAACAATTCATCGAGTCGAGCGCCAAGTCCCTCCACTCCATTCCACCATTCAAAGTAAACGCTAAATATCAATGCAGCATTCGACAACGCCAACACTAGGTGCCAGGGAAAAGCTTATGAGTCAAGCATCGTAGGATATTTAGTTATAAGCGAAAATTTAAAAGGGATTAGACTAGGACAAGCGGGGAGGAGGCGAAATATGCACTAGAAAATTAAGCATAGGAATTGGCGAGTATGGAACAAGGCTAGCATAGCTACAAGGCAACAGAACCAATATTTTTTTCATAGGGGTGAAGAAATCAAGCTTAGACGCTTAATCCTAATCCTAACCTAGCCAATACCCTAAAGGAGTAATGTCTGTTTATAGACAAGTAAAGAAAACTTACGCCTAACCCTGTTTCTAGTTTGAGTAGCACCAATTTGAAACATCCTTGAACTCACCCTGACAACTTGGTTGATGCAGGTTAAAGCATACAGGATGGTCAGGACTCGAGGGAGTCGAGGCAGGGGAGCATCGTCACAAGCACTGCCAACACCACCAGCGCCACCACCACCACCGCCCGAACTAGCTCTCATACTGTTCTTGTTGGAAGCCATTAATGAGACTTTAAAGGGGCGACAACCGGAAGGGACCGAAGTGGAACCCCCACAGTCTGGAATGGGTAATCCAGAAGCGTCAAGGAATTTGGGGGGAGGGCCTCCACCCGAAGACATCACGCGATAATTGCATAAGATCAAACTTTTGGAGCTTGTTGGGGGTCGTGCCAGTGAACACGTGGAAGCATGGTTGGAAGGCATGACAAGGTGTTTTTCCTTAAGGGACTATGCATCCAAATCAAAGGCAAAGATCGCCATTTTTAGTTAAGAGACAACACCTTGAACTGGTGGGGAAACCTGGAAAGACAATTGTACCTTACCCCAGACACAGTATCATGGGAAATTTTCGAGGAGAGGTTCCGAAGGAAATATCTACAAGCATACTACGAGGAACAACAGGTAGGGGCATTTCATGACTTAGTACAAGGAAACAAAACTGTAGAAGAATATGAGATCAGATTTATGGAATTGGTCAAATATGTTTCATATATGGATAATGACCAACGACAGGCAGAGCACTTCGTCTATGGATTGAAGCCTAAGATAAGAGCTATTGTGCAGATGTCGAAACCATCTTCAGTAGCGGAGGTGGTGGAAAATGTGTGTTATGTGGAAGAACACATGAACTTAACCGGGGGTACAAGACCAACATTTTCATATCATCCTGGATTTGTAGGGAAGGCCCCGAGGACATTTCCTATGGGAGGGGGCTCAAGGCCACTGCCATATGGTAACAGAGTCACTCCAAGGACAATAGCCTTAGGGATTTCAATGGTAGCGAGTGCAATATCTCATTCATCGCCAACGACGCAGACAGGTCCACGACCATCTCAGGGAATAGCTAGTAGGGGCAGGGGTTCCAGGAGAAGGAACTCATTTCAGAGACAGTCACATAACACTGCACAGGTTCAATCTTGTGTTACCTGTTGGGGGTGAAGGAGCCCATTACCAGCGTGATTTCCCAGAGTTACAATCAAGGTTTGTGCATAGAGAAGGAAAGGCATGGATGGGAAGAGCAAGTAGAAGCCACCAGATTTACGTAGTGGTTAATAATCTCTAGGCCAAACATCAATCCATGGTGCTCGAGTCATCAGTTACGCTAAATCATATCAATGTCAATATTTTTTTTTATTCTGGTACGACAGATAGTTTAATTTCACCATCTTCATTAGAAAAGAGTGGGTTGGCAACCTACGAGCACAATGACTTTAAACAAGTCGAGATGGCTTCGGGGGGAAAAAAAAAGTAGGACCTAGTGTCGATAACTGTAT
>JZKD02S2186896.1:304540-340271 GCA_000966675.3 Picea glauca
AATTACATGATGATAATTCATAGAAATGTATGAGTTTGTGTTACAGACTAATCTGTAGGTTATGGGCTATGAAATAGCCAAGGGATAATGATGATGAAAGTGGATATCAGGACCAATAACTGAGAAACATTATGGTATGAATATTGTATGTGGAATTTATATTGGTTTGGATGCATTGCTATGATATGTGGACCAATGCATGATTTTAGGTGATGACACTGCCCAAAACTGAATAAAGGATGACAAAACCTCCAACAACATGGTGCCACTGTATATTCCATTGTAGGGTGTGGACCCTAGTTATGATTAGGAGGGGTGGAGGAATTTCCCACCATGTATCCTCCGAAACCTGAAGTCATGGGAGGACGGTGTTAATTCACGCTCCCCAAGATGTGTGATGACGACTGTCAGATGCCTACTAGGGAAGCTTGGTCGAGATAGTGACACTTCTGCTCACGGGTTCTATTTGGAGTTAGGTCAATATAGTTGACGCTCCAAGATAGTCTAGTAGAGGAAGGGTAGGAATGGAGATGGAAGTAGCTTAGGGAGGAAGGTTGAGTAGTAATAGTTGAGAAGGTATGGAGATCTGTCTGGTTGTGGAATTTAATGTTTTCCCTTCAAAAAAAAAAAAGAGAAATGTGTATATATGAATATTCATTATTACGTAACTAAACCACAGTCGTTTAAAATAAAATTGTTGAACTGGATAATAGTAATTAAAGGATTTCTCAAAAAATTGATTGGTTTGTTGTCTTTTATAAAAGACTAATCTTGCTGACTGGATTGGATGCATACATAAATTACTAAAGGATGACAGTTTTGATTATTAGTACATGCATGAGATTTTTATGTACTAGCTACACGTGCATTTCTTTTACTAATACACTAGTATGTATGAGTTTTCTTGACTTACTTACTGATAATGTTGGTTAAATGTTATGAATGTGTGAACCATGTTTCTTTTCCTTGTACCATAAGATACCTTAACTTCGGGATGAAGTTTCCTGAAGGGTGGGTGTATGTAAGAACCCTAGTTGAATATATGTTTAAGGATTATTAAGTAAAAATTAATTAGAGGATTAATTGTCTTAACATGGTATTAATTAAACAAGATTGGTATACTGATACTAATTAAATATTTATTAATTAATTAATTGTTATAATTTTAATTAATTAATTAATTAAATTAATTACCTATCACATTGAATGAACATGGTAATAAATTTAAAAGAGTTAATAAATTATATTGTTTAAAAAAAAGGGTTACATATACAGAGGGGATAAGGAGCATTAATAAGTGGATAAGGGGCATTAACTATGTGGGTAAGGTAATAAATGTTTAGTTAAGGAAGTAAATGAGGAAAGGTCAGTGAAGGAGGAATATGAGGGGAGGAGGTTTACGAAGGAGGGATTACCATTCTACGAGGAATTTTTGGAGGGTTCTCTTGGATTTCACAGAGGAGAGTTTGAGTTTTGTAGTTGGGAAGGGTAAGCACAGGGGGCACCATTTTGCTGGGGTTTTTGGGCACAGAGGGTAGGATATCCATATGGTATCCTGGAACTAGGTAGTTGTCCTAGTTGGCAGGGTGGAAACTCGGTTTTGGGCAAAGTTGGCCCGTGGCTTCAAGTTGGGCAAAGCAACAGTAGGAAGGTCAACAAGGAAAGTGGAAAGTGGAGGGTTAGCATTAGACCAAGGTATTTTAAATTACGTATTTGTTTTATTTTTATTATGGAATCATTATTTTTTATGTTAAATTTATATGCGTATGTGCTGAATTTATAAGAAATTACTGAGTTACTGAAATCAAGTAGAAATTATTGTTTCAGCTTATGGAATTAATGAATGTTAAATTAATTCGGTTCCTACATTTAATGAACAACATTTTTAGTCAGTATGTAGATAAGTTTGTTTTGTTATTTGTTAAAGATATCCTAGTGTATTTGAAAACATAATAAGAACAAGAATAAGATCTAAGGATAATACTGCAAACTTTAAGAAAACACAAGTTGTATGAAAAATTTGACAAATGTGACTTTTATGAAAAGAAAATACAGTACATATGAAATGTAATATCTGAAGAAGGTATTGCAGTCGACCCAGAGAAGATAAGAGCCATCATGGAATGGCCTATCCCTAAGGATGTAGAAGACATCCAATCATTCATGGAAATCATTGGGTACTACCGCAGATTTATAGAGGGATTCTCTAAGATTGAATACCTTATAACATCCCTACAGAAAAAGGGAACTAAGTTTATTTGGTTGTAGAAATGTCAGGACAATTTTAATAAGTTAAAAGAACTATTAACAAGCACACCTATTTTAAGGGTAGCAGACCCGGATAAAGACTTCACAGTCTACGTGGATGCGAGGAAAGAAGTTTTGGGAGGTTTCCTAGCTCAATAAGGACACGTTATTTGTTACGAGTCACAAAAACTAAAAGAGCACAAATGAAACTACGTCACTCACGACTTGGAATTAGCAGTTGTAATCCATGCTTTAAAAATGTGGCAACACTATATAATGGGCAGAAACTTTATGTTGCTAACTGATAATAGTGGTGTGAAATTCTTGTTTAGCCAACCAGACCTTAACGCAAGGCAAGCAAGATGGCTAGCCTTCTTGAGCGAATTCAATTTCGAGGTAAGACAAGACAAGGGTAAGGGAAAAAAAGTGGTAGATACCTTAAGTAGAAGAATTCATGGGTTGTTTGAGATAAACATTCGCAGGGAAAAAAGAAACATTAAGTAAAGGCTAAAGGTTGCAAGTAATAATTATGATAAATACATTAAAACAATCACAGATTTAAAAAATAATGCAGAAAATCTAGACATGACAGATCTTGTTGTAGAGAGAAATGGTCTACTGTGATTCAAAAACATGTTGTACATACCATATTCTGCTGAATTAAAACTAACAGTTTTGGAAGAAGTACACAAGAAGCCATATAATGGTCATTTGGGATACCAGAAAATGGTAACAACATTGAGGAAGTTGTTTTATTGGCCTAATATGAAAGGCGATACATCAACATACTTATCTAAGTGCCTATATTGTCAACAGGTAAAGGACGAACGCCAACACCCAGTTAGACTGTTGCAGCCTCTACCTGTACTAGAATGGAAATGGGAGACTATATCATTGGATTTTGTTACAGGTTTGTCGAAAAATAAAAAAACAAAATATTTTATTATGGTAGTAATTGATAAGATTAACAAGTCTGCACATTTTATTCCTATGAAATCTACTTATAAAGATATTAACATCACTGAAATATTTATGAAGGAAATTTTTAGACTGCATGGTATTCCTAAAATGGTGATTTTGGATAGAGACATCTACGTTTTGGAAGGAATTGTTTGCAGGGTTGAATACTAACTTGAATTTCAGCACAATCTACCATCCACAAATGGATGGGAAGGCTGAACAAACAAACTAGATCATTGAAGATATGTTACAAATGTACATAAGGACAAAACCATCTAAGTGGGAGGAATACCTACACTTAGTAGAATTTGTGTACAATAACGGTTATCAACCATCGACTAAGATGATCCCCTTCGAAGTACTGTATGACAGGAAGTGTACAACTCTTATTAGCTCGAATAACCCAGTTGATAGGCTCATGGTGGGACTAGAAATGATCTAGGAAATGGAGAAAATGGTAAGAAAAGTACAACAAAATTTAAAGGAAGCACATGACAAAACAAAAAGCTACGCAGATCTGAAAATAAGACACCAGGAATTTCAAGCGGAAGATCACGTGTATTTAAAAGTCAAAGCAAGAAGAAGTTCATTAAAACTAAGAAACTATGTAAAGTTGGTGCCCAGATTTTGTGGCCCCTTCGAGATCTTAGCTTGAATTGGACTTGTGGCATATCAACTTGCACTTCCTGCAAATTTGAAAGTTCATAATGTATTTCATATTTCTTTGTTAAAAAAATTTGTTCATGATCCTACTCACATGATCAATTGGAACATGGTGCAGGTGGAACCAGAAGGTGAGTTCCAAGAAGAACCTCTGGACATTCTAGATAGGAGAGAAACAATACTAGGGAACATAGTCGTTGCCCAGGTAAAAGTGCAATGGAAGCACTTTAGTCCTGAGGAGGCCACTTGTAAATTGGAGGACGATTTGCAAAAATCTTATCCAACCCTGTTCCGAGAAAGGGATGAACACTGAGGACATTGTTGTACTAAAGGGGGGAGAGGATGTAATATCCCCTATAATAAATTATTATTAAAGGGTGTATGCACTTATCAATTTATTTATGTTTTTGACAAATTCGTATTTGGAAAATTATTTCCATTTATGAAAATTCCGAATTTGGAATTTATTAATTGTAATTAATTATTGTGATCGTTGGGAAAATATTTTATTTTCCCAACCAACTCTTTTACTATGACACTTGTAAAAGAAAAATATTTTATATTAATTGTTGAAGGACAAATGGAACAACCAGGTTGAAATCAACTAACCATGACTCCATGAGTGGGGAACAGGCTTGAACTACCTCAAGGCTGAATTTTACAAGTGGAAAATGAGGAATTTGGCCATGGGGACCCCCTAAAAATAAGGGATTTGTAAAGCTACTAAAATTCCCATAGGGGGAAAAGACCTAGGCACAAGATGTTTTTGCATATAGAGCATATGTGAGGAGGTAGGACGTTGCCTAGTATGCTGGGGAAAATGATAGTACTTGCTGTGATGAGAACTATTTTGGAGTGTGAGGCAGGGAGAATTTGTGATCTGAGAGAGGACTATAGTGAAATAAGAGCTTTGGAGTTCGCCCTCATGGATTCACGGTTAGGCTAGGGGGTGAACAAAACAAGTAGATTGGTTTTTCTATTCTATGGTTGGGTGAAACTTGGTTGTTCCATTTGTTGTCCCAACACTTTGTTCATATATGTACATCTACCTATTCCTTGTTGAAATATTTTATTGATTTAGAGCTGGTAGAATAAATTGAATTGTAAAACAAGCCTTACAGTTTTGATTTTATTCATCAAGTAAAGTTAAGAAAGTTGTTGTGTGTATTAGTTGTTAATGAAGCTGAGTTTTGTATGATTATATGTACATAGCATATGCATCCAAGTTAAATAAAATAGAATTATTACTGGGTTAATTATAACCCTTGCCACGCATGTGAATACATACGTACTTATATTCAATTGAAGGAACATTGGATTGTCAAGAATGATAAATGAAATGTTGGAAGAGAATACAAGATACAAAAATATGTATATATATTGTTGTAGGTTTAAATACGCAGAGCTATATAAACATCTAAGGAATTATAAATAGAAAGATTTTATAGACGTCCTAAATTCAGACGAGTTTTCCTTTAACTTATTTAAATCTAACTATGTCAAAGGAGTAAAAATTTACAGTCCTTATCATTACAGTAAAACTAGAAGAAAATTTATAGTGATATACATGTAATACATGCCAATTGTTACAGAGGCGAATCAACACAAAAAATAGTTTTAACCTTTCACGCAACATATGCTATCATAAATTTCAAATCGTGGAATTCATCTATAGTATAGGGTTTCCCCTTTCATTCTGTTTATTCCATTAGGGAATTAAAGATAAGTGAACCATTTATCTATGGAACCCTATACCACGAAACAACCAGAACTTGAGAAGTAAAGTCAGATGTCGAGATCTGGAACTCACATACCTTTCGAGTGAGGCGATCTCATGTATCCTTCCTTGAACGATTAAATCCTGCAAGAGGAATATCAGAGTATTTAGTAACAATATTGTGAACCAAATAGAAGAAATTAAATATGGAAGATAAACCAATGTTGAGGAAAGAATCCACGAAATTTAATATTAAATAATCAACACCAGGTTAATACTTAGGTTGATTTTGGCGTGGGGTGTTTTTTCTTCCATCGGAGGCATTGAGAGAACTATCCATAGCCCGAAGGGGAGGAGTGGACCTTGAAACAATTTATAGGTACCCTCAAAATGGAAACAAGGGTCCCTTCATTAGATTTGTAACTGAACAAATTAACTAATTGCAGAGAATGTAACAAGTAGATAGTACATTACTAAACTTGTAAATTATTGCATAACCATAACAATAAAGATTTACACAGTAGAAAACATGTCTCATAGAATTTCCCAAATTTGGATAATAGATAGGGTTGTGAGTTACCAATATGATAAATTATCTAAACCTTCATGATAAATAAACGCATTCAAGAACGAAGTTCAGGATACTTATTTTTCCTTTCATTATGCTGAAGAAGTAAAATATTTTCTAAACAACATCTAAGAGCTGATCAACCAAAGAGAGTTTCCACAGTGTTGTTTATGTCATGCATAGGCATTTATTGGCCCTTTGATACAACTATTACTATTCTATTTACGCTGAAGAAATTGTAAATAGACATGCTATCAAGCACAAAACAATAGAAACAAGAAGCAGGAAATAATTACTTTAATTAAGCTAGGTTTTGAAATGTTTACACACAGTGGAAAAAAATGGCTATCATAATCCTGTTGATGGGTGAAATTGACCATTCGTCAACTGGAGGGGTGGATCTAGTCTGGGGTTGTCTAAATAACCCAAGTTGTTTGGAATGATCCACTCCGACGGGTTTAGAGGCTTCGTTGGTCGATCTAAGTCCTAGGAAAACGAAAGAAAAACTAAGCTAAAGAAACTAATCTAAGTGAAAAAAAATTAGCTACAACAAACTATATACAAATCTAAAATATATATACAGTTCACTAACTATTATTATAAAACAATCATTCTACTTATTAAATGTTCAGTTATCGATACAATTAAATCTCAATTATATATGTACAGTATTTACAGAATACAAATTTTGATCGAAATTTGCAAAATCATTTGTAAAATGTCTTATGACAGCAAAGCTATTATTTTTTGATTTTTCATAACTTTTATGAGAAAGAAACAACAACTATCTAACTAATTAATAACAACACTAACTGTAAATCTGAACTATAGAAATGAATCAGAGAGATGTGTTCAGATTACAAGAAATTCATATATTAACTAAATTAATTGAATAATACTAACAGACAGACCTGTAGTGGCGCTTCCTATTTGTCCTATGCACAGTAATCGATTTCGCTATTCGATGGGTGAAATCGGCACCAAATTCTCCAAAACTGTGTGTAAACACGAAGCAACAATGCTTCTGAATGTTGTTGATAGAATAGGTAAAGGAGGCAAGAACAACAATTTTATATTTTACAAATAATCACATTAAGATAAATCCCTCTGCAAAGATTTGCACACAAGTACTAATTTAAGAAAGAAGATAAACCTTATATTCATTAAATTCAAACAGAGTAATTACTGTGAGTAAAATAAGAGACATCAAATATGGATAATATTTAAACCAAATCACATCAACCTGCAACAAATTATGATAGATAAAGTAGTCGATAATTTGATTACAAACTGATATGAACAAAACTCAAAATAAAAGTTTGATATATTGAAAGCTAAAGCTGTTACAAAACATCCACTTTCATTCCAGTCTGAATCATCAATCCATAGTCTCTGTCTCCAAGAAGCGATGGCTTGTTTACAAAAAATAATGAGTATATAAAGGCCACAAGATAAAACAATCCTTGTGGAAAATATCAAAATTGTTTGCAGAACAATCTCCCAGATTCCTATTTCTGCCTAAGACTAACAACCTAAACCAAAACTATGTAACAAAATCATGTTCTAAACTACCACACCGGATCCAATTCCCATTGAAATTCGTGTGTACCTGTAGTTGTACAAGAGTAAACAATTTTAGATAGTGTTTAGTTGTAAAATCAACAAAAATGCAAATTTTATGACTAGCTACATAATCTCACAATTCTGTAGTTGGTCATATTTACAAACAAAATCTTTTTAAATGAATCCAAAAGATAACAAGAATGTATGCGGTCAACCAAACAGAGCCTTTATTACCAATTCAAAACAATCAAATCATCCTTGGTAAAACAAACCAAATCTTTTGGGCCAATTCGAAACAAACGAAAACGTATTCAATTAATCGAATGGTAATAGGAATGTATGCGATCTATCAAACAATTCTTTTGTTACTAATTCAAAATGAATACAATCATTTATGCTAATTAAAGGACAACAAAATCATGTTAAATCAATTCAATCCAAACAAAACTATATTTGATTTAGCAAACAAATCAACGCAAACACAATAGTTTATGCTAGTTCAAAACGAAATCTTTTATGCCAATTCAAAAATAACAGAATCATTTTTGAATCAATTCAAACAAAATAGAACTAATTCAAAGCAAACACAATCGTCTATGCTAATTCAAACCAAATCATTCAAAAATCGATGTTGAAATAACATACCTTGGATGTAGTGATACGATCCGGTCAGGATAACTTTGAGTTAACAAAGGTAGTAGTTGCCTCAACATTTCTGAACATGACAGAACCCGTGGTCTTATGCCTCTTATCATTGGCTTGCAGACTATCATTTTCCTTAGACAACACCATCACCCGGTCCTCTAAGGACTTAATTTTAGATTCCAACATAGGGACATCTGTGTAGTATCATTCTAGCTAAGAGTTGCATTGAGTGCACTATTGTTGATCGGGCCGAGTCACTACAGGTGAAGCATTTTTTAAATTACCAGAGGTTCCACTATCAAACTTGATCCCGGGGAAGTTAAGGTCATCCTTAAGGCACGGTGGGAGGTTGGACACGTAGTCATAGGGTTCAATAGAACAGAGGCCGTGAGAGTAAGGGTACTCCTCGGTCAAAAATCACTCAATCTTAGAGTTCAAATCTTCACTCAAAACAATAGTCTTCTGGTCTCTGTTTTATTTGGGCTTGTTCCAAGCACACCTAGATACCCAGCGTGCAACTTTCTTTCCCTTTCTATTGACATCTGTATTACCCTTTCCCTTCTTCCTTACAGGCCTCTTAACAGTCTTAGCATTGTCTTTCGAACATGAATTAGGCATGGTGTCGGGTATGTCAGCGTTGGGGTAGGTTGAGAGTTTGACAGTGAGTAGGAGGGTAGGAGGTGGCACAGCAGGACCAACAAGGGTTTTAGTGAACACGGTCTTGTCCACTTGAACACATTCAGGAGTGGCAAAGCCATTCCTTAATACAGAATATTTCCAACAATCACCACTCAACCTCAAATGATGAACAATAATGATTTTGATCAAACAGTGACGGAAGAGGCTGGAATCAGTCTTCTCCCTCTTAAATCATTTAGCCATTTTATACAGACTGCGTAGGAGGTAGTGAGGCATATTCAAAGGGAAATCTATAAAATTCATAAGCAACCAGAGATGGTAAAGAAACACTAAACCATATCTACCTTCGCAAGTCACAAATTGCTTAATAATGGCCAGTAAATCATGGTATCGAGACTTAAGGGTTGTGACTATCATACCTTTATCACAATTGATAATTTTTCTTGAGGTAAAAAGGAGTGGCCATGGCACTTCTGATGCAGGAACATCTCTCCACATCAGCTAGCCAGCCAGCCAGCCACGTGAGCGAATTCAAATTGTGTTTTGAAGAGAGGCGCAACCTCATTTAAAATTTGAATGAATGTAATTTAATTGCTTAGGCTATTGAGGCATAGAGTCGTGGCTTTGTGAAGGAATAGAGTAGATAGGCATTAAATGTTTGTAAGGCTGAGATCTATATCTAGATACTGGACTAGATAGCCCATTCAGTGTAATTGAATAGGGTAGGTAGATTGGAGGGAAGAGATCTAAGAGCCCCCTCAGGTAAAAGATCAATTTCGATCTCATTTTGAAAAGGGACGGGATAGTTGTAAGAGCTAGAGGAGAGCTATAATAGAATAGAGGAGAATCTGTGAGTATAGAATAGAAGAGAAGAGCCAAGAAATTGTTACAGGTCGTGCTCAGGAACACCTTGTACAAACAGGCATTTGCCATTTAATATAAACAAAAGAAATTTTTTTTCCTGCATGTATTTTTGTGTTATGTGGATGTCTTGGTGTGTTCTATGTTATGTTGTGGATGTATGTTATGTTATGCATTTGCAGGAGTGTGTTTTATTTCCAGGGTTAGAAGTCTTTGAGGCTTCACACCAGGAGGGTGTGACAGAACGCTGCGAGTTCTGATAGCCGTGCACAGAAAATGCATTTCTGAGTTCTGCGGGTTTAGACAAAGACGTGTTGTGGCACAAGAAATGGAATCAACAACTCAGGGAAGACCTCAAGGTTGATGAACACCTTGGAGGCTAGGCTGTGGGAGAAAACCACAGTTGCAGACAGAATCATTGAGGATTCTGTGAAGCTCTGCCTAGTGGGCGTTGAGCATATGCACAACAGTGCATTTAGAGGAATTCTGTTGTGAGTTCAGAAAGGAGAACTAGAATCATTGAGGATTTTGAGAGCTCTACCATGAGGGCATTGAGCCAGTGCAAGGAGTGCACAGAAGAATAACTCGGTTGTGAGTTCTTAAGGAGTTAGAGTCATGGAGGATTCTTGACACTTTTCTTGGTGGGCATCGAGACATTATGCAGACAGGCACAGGGAGAAGAGAACTCTTTGAGTTCTGTAATTGAAGGAAGAATCCACTGAGGGATCTTCACAGGGTTACTCAACACCTTGAAGGTTCAGCAAGAAGTTGCTTGAGGCAGAGGATAGCCAGGAGGGCATCCAAATATTCTCCATTTGTGGGAGAAAGGAGAGGAGGACTGAGTTTCCTTGGAGGTCGAAACTATAGGAAAGATCAGGGCAGATAGCACTTTTGTGTGCATGTGAATTCCCTGCAAAGGTGCAGGAGTTGAAGAATCCTTTGAGGATTCGAAAGGAACAAAGTTTAGGAGGGACAATGTTTTCATACGTGCAGTGAAGTCGTGAGAAGATCGAGACTGTCCATCTGAGGAGGACAGGTTGGTTCCATTGACAAGAAGTCAATCCAGTTGACCATATCGGATTTTTGTAGCGAGAAGTCCCGAAACATTGACATTAGGATTAGCGATCTTGCAAAGTCCAAAATCCCGATAGAGGTGATGGGACGTTGAAGGGTCAAACTCGCGTGTGTGTCAGAGTTTCGTCTAATCGGGAGTCGGGAATCGGTAAAGCAGGTTACTTGACATCGCGAGTGTTGGATTCGCGATAGAGGAAATCCCAATAGGAAAAGGTCAGCTTTGACTCGTTCTCGGATCTTGAGGATTCGAGAGACCTATGCTCGACCATTAGATTCGCAAATTTTCGAAGTCCGATCTCCCAAGTATAAAGAGAAGATCCCGTGGAGATTATTGTGGGTGCAAAATTCCCTATAGGGAATTAGAAGAGACTTAAAGTTCTTTGGGTCGTGAAGAAAAGAAAGATCCTGTGAGCATGTGAACCGTCCGACTTGCGGGTGTGTTGGGAGGGAGTCATGCATTATTTTCGTATTAGAGCCTGATTCTTGTCTGTATATTTCAGGCAAGGGAGGCAAAGGAAGAAGACAGAGTACTGAGGCTCTGTGGAAATTGTTTGTAGGTAGGCAACAATCCATAAGCAGTCAGGAGGACTGTAGGAGAAGCTGAGACACTCAGGGATGTAGAGTGACAACAATAGATTTGCTAGGAAGGAAAACAAAGACAACAACATGGCTACTAAAGGCCATAGGTATGCTGAAAGGAAAAACCCAGAGCTGATGAGAACAACTAAAAGGGGAAAGGAACTTGCTGACATTAGGGCAAGAATGGAAGAGCTTGAACTACGACTACATTAGACTACTAAGACGATATGGGTGTATGAATCGCCCATGATGAGGAAGTTGAAAGTAAAATGGCCAGTCAAGGAGTTGATGGAAAAAAGATAGCGAAGGTCGTTAAAAGGATGGTTGAGGCATGGTGAAAACCTCGATGGACCTGAAGAAATGGTTCAGATATGTGAACCAGAGACTGGAAAAATTCTTGGTGAAGAGAATGAAATGGGATCAAGTGGAGATCTCAAGAACTACCAAGAGGGAAGAGAGGAAATTCCAGGTTGCCAGGTGGGCAAAGGAACAAAGATGGAATCAATTGATTCCATGGACTGCCAGGAGGGTAGTGGAAGCATCTACTATTGCCAGGAGGGCAGAGATAAGCATTCGAGACTATCTAAAAGTCTCATGGACTCAGAGGTGAGTTTAATTCAGCAAGGAGTGATGATGAATATGGGATTAGTTGATCTCATAGTCTTCCAGGGAAGCAGCGAACAGATCCCATATTTCCAGGTGGGCAGGGATGAGTAGATGAGACTATTTGAGGGTCTCATAAACTGAAAGGTGAGTCAGAATCAGTCGGGGGAGCTGACAGAGTAGGTGAGATCAAAGGTAGATTTAGATCAACAGATGCAGCTGACAGAGGATGAAGATTCATGTGGTTTTCCAAGCCATGTGAATGAAGATGATGACAAGTTAAAAACTTGCACCATCTGAGAGGACGATCTGAGGAGCCTTATAATAATTGGGGGAATCGAGATATTCCTACCACTTGCCTAGGAGGAGGCAGAAACCTGTGTTGCAGATGCAACAACAATAGGGGGACAACTAGCTGAAACTATCTCAGAAGAAACATAAGAGGATGATGAGCATTCCGAGGAATGGCTCAATATTTTCAGCAAGGAGACTAAAAAGACTGCAACCTGGAATTTTGCAGAAGAAGAAGAAGCAGAAACATACAACATTAGTTTGTCTGATATGTATGAACAAATTGAATCCCTGTAGAGAAGGGTGAAGGTGCAGGGCATGCACATACAACAGGTGAAGTTGGAAGATGATGAAGAAGGCATGGGAGATCACAGTGATCTGCCCATGTGCAGAAAATTTTTGCAGCTGAGGAGACTGCATGAATGGGACAAGCCATTGGAGTAGATGGATGAAGTGATTGACATGATCAGAGAGATGATGATCATTTTAGCAGAAATTGTCAGCAAGGAGAGGCCTAACAAAAGGACAACAACAATAGCGCAAAAGAAGCGACAACAGCACCAGAATGGAGCAGATGAACAACTCCAGAGATTTGTTTGGGATCCAGGAGGATTTACACAGCTGATATGGGAAGCTCATGAGTAGGAGCTCATGAATTTTGTAGCTGAGGAGTATGATGCAGGAGCATCTCTCAACATCAGCCAGCCATCCAGCCAACCATGTCAGTGAATTCAAATCGTATGTTGAAGAGAGGCGCAACCTCATTTAAAATTTGAATGAATGTAATTTAATTGCTTAGGCTATTGAGCCATAGAGCCATGACTTTGTGTAGGCATAGAGTAGATAGGCCTTAAATGTTTGTAAGGTTGAGATCTAGATCCAGATACTAGACTAGACATCCCATTCAATGTAATTGAATAGGGAAGGTAGATTGGAGGGAAGAGCTCTAAGAGCCCCCATAGGTAAAAGATCAATTTCGATCTCATTTTGAAAAGGGAGGGGATAGTTGTAAGAGCTAGAGGAGAGATAGAATAGAATAGAGGATAATATGCAAGTAGAGAGAAGAAGAGAAGAGCTGAGACCTTGTTATAGGCCATGCTCAGGAACACCTTGTACAAACAGGCATTTTCCATTTAATATAAACAAAAGCAGTTTTTTTCCTGCATGTATTTTTGTGTTATGTGGATGTCTTGGTGTGTTCTATTTTATGTTTTGGATGTATGTTATGTTATGCATTTGCAAGATTGTGTTTGATTTCCAGGGTTAGAAGTCTTTGAGGCTTCACACCAGGAGGGTGTGACAGAACACTGTGGGTTCTGATAGCTGTGCATAGAAGATGCATTTCTAAGTTTTGCAGGTTCAGACAAAGACGTGCTGCAGCAAAAGAAATGGAATGAACAACTCAGGGAAGACCTCAAGGTTGATGAACACCTTGGAGGCTAGGCTATGGGAGAAAAACACAGTTGCAGATAGAATCACTGAGGATTTTGTGAAGCTCTTCCTAGTGGGCATTGAGCATATGCATAGCGGTGCATTCGAAGGAACTCTGCTATGAGTTCAAAAAGGAGAACCAAAATCATTGAGGATTCTGAGAGGTCTTCCACGAGGGCATTGAGCCAGTGCAAGGAGTGCACAGAGGAAGAACTCGGCTATGAGTTCTTAAGGAGTTAAAGTCATGGAGGATTCTTGACACTCTGCCAGGTGGGCATCGAGACATTGTGCAGACAGGAACAAGGAGAAGAGAACTCTTTGAGTTATGTAATTGAAGGAAGAATCCATTGAGGGATCTTCACAGGGTTACTGAACACCCTGAAGGCTCAGCAAGAAGTTGCTTGAGGCAGAGGATAGCGAGGAGGGCATCCAAATATTCTCCATTTATGGGAGAAAGGAAAGGAGAATTGAGTTTCCTTGGAGGTCAAATCTATAGGAAATCTCAGGGTAGATAGCACTTTTGTGTGTATGTGAATTCCCTGCAGAGGCGCAAGAGTTGAAGAATCCTTCGAGGATTCGAAAGGAACAAAGCTTAGGAGGGATAGCGTTTTCATACGCACGACAAACTCGCGAGAAGATCGAGACCGTTCATTTTAGGAGGACAGGTGTCGTGCCATTGACAAGAAGTCAATCCAGTTGACCATATTAGAGTTTTGTAGTGAGAAGTCCCGAAAGATTGACATTAGGATTCACAATCGCGTGAAGTCTAAAATCCTGATACAAGTGATGGGACGTTGAAGGGTCAAACTCGCATGTGTGTCAGATTTTTCGGCTAATAGGGTGTCGGGAATCGGTAAAGCAGGTTACTCGACATCATGAGTGTTGGATTCACGATAGAGGAAATCCCGATAGGAAAAGGTCAACGTTGACTGGTTCTCGGGTCTCAGGGATTCGAGAGACCTATGCTCGACCATTGGATTCGTGAAGTCACAAATTCTGATCTCCCAAGTATAAAGAGGAGATCCCATGGAGTTTGTTGTGGGTGCAGAATTCCCCATAGGGAATTAGAAGAGCCTTAGAGTTCTTCGGGCCATGAAGAAAAGAAAGATCCTGTGAGCATGCGAACCGTCCGACCTGTGGGTGTGTTGGGAGGGAGTCGTGCATCAATTTCATCCACCTTCAAATTATTAAACCACCTCTACCCTTTAGCTAGTAAACCCATAGTTGAACTGAGGAATTCTTCGTTCAATTCAAGTTGAATGTCTTCAACTTTGGCCCCACATCCATCGAATGTGAGGGTGAACTGTTGAGCGACCGTGAGGTTGAAACCCTTGAATTTTTGGATGAACATTAACCAACCATTACTCTCTAAGTCCTCACTAGCATTGTCAAATAAAAGCAGTGTTTGGATGCCATTAGGTTCTATGTGCACTACAGGGGCCATAGGAGAGAGCACACAGTCAGGGTAAATGGTGAGGGGGTTGGACAAGGTAGAAACAAGACCAAATGCTCACAGGTTTCCCCAAAATAAATAGAGGTAGCCTGAGATGCAAGGTAGACGTTTAATGCCTATGCATGCGAGGGTGGTGGAATGAAAAGAAACCATGAAAAACATTCATTTTGACATGTACAATCGACGATGCCTTGGTAATTCAAATCATTCACATCACAATCCAAAGATTTTGACCCAATATCAAATAGATTATTCACATACCCATCGAAAGCCATAACATTCATAAGTAAAATATTTTGACCAAATGAAAAATCAAATAACCATTTGAAAACCATAGTGTTCATAACCAACAATTGGTCAACAATAGTATGTGTATGATTTAAAACAAAACAACATTTTGAATATAGCACCAAAGATTTGATCATAAAATTTATGCGTTGTATGAAACGATTGCACCAAGGATTTAATCAAAGACACCAAAACTCATTGCATGGCGAATCTATAAATTGAAACCATATCTATAAAAATGCAAAGTAAATAAAGGTTTGGTTTTTTGACACATGCATGACCATTATTGAGTTAGAGGTGAAATGACCACATGAACAAGAGTATTCATAATAATCCAGTGACGATTTTAGTGCTGTCGACATGACTGGTGACTTGAGGTTTTCACGCTTGCATCCATGAAAATGAAAATAAAAGGCAGGTGTGTGAATGCGCAAGATAATAGTGTTATTTTTTTTTAAAGATTTGCAATGAGTATTGAGGGTTCAAAACCCTTGTGCAGACAGCTTGTAAGGAAAAGATAAAAATGCAAAATCACTGCCAACAATGGCGACACACTGGTAGAAGCAATTATCTCTTCCAAAAGAACAAATCCAGATTATGATAATGAGAATAATTCTAACTCAAAAACAACCAGAAAATTGTTTAAACCTCATCATTAATCAAATATTCTAGCTGCGCTTAAAAGATGAAAAATGATAATAGTCTTAAGACAAGCGAGTCATGATATTAAAGATAAATCTCCAATACTGTTGACAGAGCCACTGCTACCAACATGCGTCCATAGCCTTGACAGGATTTCCATTTAACCCACTCTGACATCCGTATCCTTCCAAGAAGTTCTAGATCAGAATAAAGGACATTTTAAGGTCAAGAGATTCCATACTTGCAAATTTTCAAATACCTGACATTGCTTCGCTTCCAGCGGGCCTGTTCAGTACCCTGGCGAAGTTGTCTTGGCATCATGCATGCATTTACCCACTGCCAGGAGACCTGTTCAGTATCTCGGTAGGTTTACAAGCTCTTCCCACAACTCTTTAATGTTTTATTTAGTTTTTTAAAGATATTTAATCGAGCGGGGTGACGCTGAAAATTGTGATATTTTGGACATATTTTTCCAGGTCTTGAAAGAATTTTATTAACTGTCCTTCATTAAGATTCAAAGATGGTTTGTTTACAAAACCGACCTTCTAAGGTAGGGAGACATCTTCTGAGTCATTCCCTTAAGGAACAGGGACAACGTAAGAAGAAAATGGATGATTGTGACAGGCTTCACTTATAGATTGAAATCAATAAACTTCTTTCAAACAACAGTCTTTCCTTGACATGGATGTAAATTTCAGAAGCATATCACAATTGATGTTTAGACAACTTTTCAGCAGTCATTTTAGAGGAATTTTTTTTTTGTTTTCTTTGTCTGAATAGTTTATAATGCAGGTATGTGTATTTCAACAACAAAAACTAGTAAGCATAAGGGAGAAATCAAAACACACCAACGAAGAAGGATTTGAAAGAAAAAAAAAATTCAAACAAAAAAATATGTACAGAACGTGCATCTGAAAACCTCATGCAACAAATCCTTTGGGAGACTGAAAAGTAGGAAAATATTGTTTGATGGGAAAGAAATCTTACTCATGGTACCCTGGGTCAGGGTTGATTTAGATTTATTTATCTCTTTACTTTCCATTTAAGATTTTCATGACGATACTACGTTTTTGAAAATAAATGTTCAACTAGAAGTAAAGAGAAAAGGATCAAGGGGACTTCCCTGACAACAACCATATTATGGTTCTCATGGTGCACCCATTTGCATTCATGAATACATTATTACAAAGAAAAATAGTGAGAAATACAACTGAAAGGAAAACCTATTCCTAAACCTACCCTAACTATTAAACAAATTAGAATGCTACGTGAAGTCACGTTTCCAATGTAGCCATCATAGTAACTCCAATCCTGCAATGGAAACAAAATCAAACGTTATTAATAAGAATGGTAATATATCAACAAATGATAGAAACATATCACACTTACATTCATAATCATCATCTAAAAGCAAAGTAAGCATTATCTTACCATTCCCTTGAATATTCTTGATGTATGAATCCTCCAGCCATTGTGCAATGTTGTCGTGATAAGGGTCATAATGGCATGGGTGAGTGTAAGTAGGTTTGAAAAACTTGTCAGGATTACTAAAAAATGAAATAACCATCAACCAAGGCTGAAATGCCCCATCCTCCTGATAGTTCTCTAAGTGTTCATTAATTTCTTCACATGGAGGATCTAAAAGAAATATGTCCCACCTACTTCCAAGATACTTAGGTAAAAATAAAGCAAGAACAACTTTGTCTTTATTATGAAATTTTTTTATATATGAATATTCAAGCCATCCTAAGATCCTATCACAAAAATGGGGATGCAAACCATGACTTTGATGAAACAAATATATCAATGGGAAACTCATCATAGGAGGATTCGTGCAATCAATTGGATCATTGGTTTGAATGTTTATTTTGATGAGATTGATCATTTCAAAATGTGAATTATAAGCATTAAGATTTGAGCTAAGAAAAGAATGAATATGAAATGTAGAACGTTTGATCTCCATGAAATATAATGCATTGTCTTTTTCAACAATAAACTGTGTAAAATCATCTTGCAACATGTCCTCTTCCCATATGAGTAATGAATGTGAACAAGCATCAAATCCAAGTTTATCGATGTTAGGTTTGGAATCGATTTCACCAAAATTTAGCATATTGAAAGGATATGATTGTGATGGAAAAGAGTAGGATGTTGTAGGTAAGATGTCAAGTCCACCAGAATCTAGGAATATATCAGGATATAAAGAATAAAAGGAATAAGAAATAAGCAGATGAAAAGAATCTCTTGAACTATGATACTCAACAATGGTATTCTCAAAACAATTCTCTTCACTTTCTTTAAAATTCTCACTATGTTTTGGTGACGAATTCCTAAACATAATATGATCATTTGGATTTGCCTTTTGTGTGATAGATAATTCAAAATTTATGTGACAAACATCTAGTCTTTTCTGTGAACAAAGTGCATTTTGAGGATGAAGGTTTAAGGTTTCTTCTTCTATAATCAGTTTCATAGGAGTACTAGAACATTCAAGACGATTTTCATCACTTAAGTGTTCTTCAATGACTGGTTTTAAATGTTGATTAGAGCATGAGTTAAAAGAATGAGGATATTCACCTTGAGCTAGAAATGAATCTTCTTCTATACTGGTCTTAGACTGAAAATACAATGATTCAAAGGAAAAACCAATTTGGTTGTCAATAAGAACCTGGTCAATAGATTCTACCTCCCTAGCTTGTTCAACACTGTCGGAAGGATTCTTCTCTTCTTGCAAAGAGAATTGTTCTTGCAGTTGAGTGATAGGATTTTCAATTAGTTCTTTGTTCGTTCTTGAATATGAATGGATGGAAGGGATGGAAGCATCATAGAAGAGATTTAATGCCAATGACATGTCATCGAGATTAAAATTATAGAGGATATGACAGACTCTTGTCAGAAAGTCTTCTGAAGATGAATTGTCGTTGATTAGGGAAGTATGAAAATCTTCACATAATTGATCAAAATCATAAATTTCAAAAGCATCTAGAAACTCATCTACAAATTGAAACCAATAAAAAATGTGACATGCTGGGAAGGATTCAAACCAATGTTTAATCCGACCTCTAAAAGTAAAAGCGAAAAGTCTGCATAAAACTCTTAAATATGAGATGTCATGTTTGATGCATTTGCACCAAAACTTGTTAAGCTGGTCTTTAGCAGATATATTGCCTTCACCATCAAAGGTGAGTTTGTACAAGAGAGAGACTATCTCATTGGGAACATTGGGTAATGAGAAGTTGAAAGCATATTCCAACATAGTGATTTGGGGAGCCATGGGGGAAATTGAATACATAAAAAAGGCTCCTACAAGGCCAGCTTGTCAGTCAGCCCTCCTTCTAGCGCCATTTGTTGACAGGAGGGGTGGATCCGGTCCAGGGTTTTCTAAATAACCCAATCCGTTTGGAATGATCCACTCCGATGGGTTTAGCGCTCCGTTGGCTGATCAAAGTCCTAGGAAAACGAAAGAAAAACTAAGCTAAAGAAACTAATCTAAGTGAAAAAAAGCAGCTACAACAAACTATATACAAATCTAAAATATATATATAGTTCAATAACTATTATTATAAAACAATCATTCTACTTATTAAATGTTCAGCTATCGATACAATTAAATCTCAATTATATATGTACAGTATTTATAGAATACAAATTTTGATCGAAATTTGCAAAATCATTTGTAAAATGTCTTATGATAGCGAAGCTATTATTTTTTTATTTTTCATAACTTTTATGAGAAAGAAACAACAACTATCTAACTAATTAATAACAACACTAACTGTAAATATGAACTATAGAAATGAATCAGAGAGATGTGTTCAGATTACAAGAAATTCATATATTAACTAAATTAATTGAATAATACTAACAGACAGACCTGTAGTGGCGCTTCCTATTTGTTCTATGCACAGTACTCGATTTCGCTATTCGATGGGGGAAACCTGCACTAGATTCTCCAAAACTTCGCGTAAACACGAAGCAACAATGCTTTTGAATGTTGTTGACAGAACAAGTAAAGGAGGCAGCAACAATAATTTTATATTTTACAAATAATCACATTAATATAAATCCCTCTGCAAAGATTTGCACACAACTGCTAATTTAACAAAGAAGATAAACCTTCTATTCATTAAATTCAAATAGAGTAATTGTTGTGAGTAAAATAAGAGACATCAAATACAGATAATATTTAAACCAAATCACATCAACCTGCAACAAATTATGATAGCTAAAGTAGTCGATAATTTGATTACATATTGATATGAACAAAACTCGAAATAAAAGTTTGATATATTGAAAGCTAAAGCTGTTACAAAACATCCACTTTGATTCCAGTCTGAATCATCAATCCATAGTCTCTGTCTCCAAGTAGTGATGGCTTGTTTACAAAAAATGATGAGTATATAAAGGCCACAGGATAAAACAATCCTTGTGGAAAATATCAAAACTGTTTGCAAATATATGGGAACAATCTCCCAGATTCCTATTTCTGCCTAAGACTAACAACCTAAACCAAAACCATGTAACAAAATCATGTTCTAAACTGCCACAACAGATCCAATTCCCATATAAATTCATGTGTACTTGTAGTTGGACAAGAATAAACAATTTTAGATAGTGTTTAGTTGTAAAATCAACAAAAATGCAAATTTTATGACTAGCTACAGAATCTCACGATTCTGTAGCTGGTCGTATTTACAAACAAAATCATTTTAAATGAATCCAAATGATAACAAGAATGTATGCGGTCAACCAAACAAAGTCTTTATTACCAATTCAAAACAAGAAAATCATTCTTGGTAAAACAAACTAAATCTTTTCTGCCAATTCAAAACAAATGAAAATGAATTGAATTAATCGAATGGTAACATGAATGTATGTGATCTATCAAACAATTATTTTGTTACTAATTCAAAACAAATACAATCGTTTATGCTAATTAAAGGACAAGAAAATCATGTTAAATCTGTTCAATCCAAACAAAACTATATTTGATTTAGCAAACAAATCAACGCAAACACAATAGTTTATGCTAGTTCAAAACGAAATATTTTATACCAATTCAAAAATAACATAATCATTTTTTAATCAATTCAAAAAAAACAAAACAAATTCAGAGAAAACACAATCGACTATGTTAATTCAAACCAAATCATTCAAAAATCAATGTTGGAATAACATACCTTGGCTATAATGATACGATTCGGTCAGGGTAACTTTGAGTTAACAAAGGAAGTAGTTGCCTCAACATTTCTGAACACGATAGAACCCGTGGTCTTATGCCTCTTATCGTTGCCTTCCAGTCTATCATTTTCCTTAGACAACACCGTCACCCGGTCCTCTAAGGACTTAATTTTGGATTGCAACAAAGGGACATCTGTGTAGTATCGTTCCAGCCAAGAGTTGCATTGAGTGCACTGTTGTTGATCGGGCCGAGTCACTATAGGTGAAGCATTTTTTAAATTACCAGGGGTTCCACTGTCAAACTTTATCCTGGGGAAGTTAAGGTTATCCTTAAGGCACGGTGGGAGGTTGGACACGTAGTCATAGGGTTCAACAGAACAGAGGTCGTGAGAGTAAGGGTATTCCTTGGTCAAAAATTGCTCAATCTCAGAGTTCGAATCTTCACTCAAAACAATAGGCTTATGGTCTGTGTTTTGTTTGGGCTTGTTCCAAGCACACCTAGATACCCATCGTGCAACTTTATTTCCCTTGCTGTTGAAATTTGTATTACCCTTTCCCTTCTTCCTTACATGCCTCTTAACAGTCTTAACATTGTCTTTCGAACATGAATTAGGCATGGTGTCGGGTATGTCAGCGTTGGGGCAGGTTGAGATTTTGACAGCAGGTAGGAGGGTAGGAGGTGGCACGGGAGGCCCAACAAGGGTTTTAGTGACCACGGTCTTGTCCACTTGAACACATTCAGGAGTGGAAAAGCCATTCCTTAATAGGAAATCTTGCCAACAGTCAGCACTCAGCCTCAAATGATGAACAATAAAGATTTTGATCAAATAGTGATGGAAGAGGCTGGAATCAACCTTCTCCCTCTTAAATCATTTAGCCATTTTATACAGACTACATAGGGGGTAGTGAGGCATATTCAAAAGAAAATCTATAAAATTCATAAGTAGCCAGAGATGGTAAAGAAACACTAAACCATATATACCTTTGCAAGTCACGAATTGCTTAATAATGGCCAGTAAATCATGCCATCAAGAATTAAGGGTCATGACTGGCATACCTTTATCACAACTGATAATTTTTCTTGAGGTAAAAAGGAGCGGCCATGGCACTTCATCCACCTTCGAATTCTTAAACCACCTCTGCCCTTTAGCTGGTAAACCCATGGCTGAACTGAGGAATTCTTCGTTCAATTCAAGTTGAATGTCTCCAAATTTGGCCCTACATCCATCGAATGTGAGGGCGAACTATTGAGCAACCGTGATGTTGAAACCCTCGAATTTTTGGATGAACATTAACCAGCCATTACTGTCCAAGTCCTCATGAGCATTGTCAAATAAAAGTAGCGTTTGGACGCCATTAGGTTCTATGCGCACTATAGGGGCCATAAGAGAGAGCACACAGTCGGGGTAAATGGTGAGGGGGCTGGACAAGGTAGACACAGGACCAAATGCTCACAGGTTTCCCCAAAACAAACAGAGGTAGCCTGAGATGCAAGGTAGACGTTTAATTCCTATGTGTGCGAGGGTGGTGGAATGGAAATAAACCATGCAAAACATTCATTTTGACATGTACAATCGATGGCGCCTTGGTAATTCAAATCATTCACATCACAATCCAAAGATTTTGACCCAATATCAAATAGATTATTCACATACCCATCGAAATCCATAACATTCAGAACTAAAAGATTTTGACCAAATGAAAAATCAAATAACCATTTGAAAACCATAGTTTTCATAACCAACAATTGGTCAACAATAGTATGTGTATGATTTAAAACAAAACAACATTTCGAATATAGCACCAAAGATTTGATCATAAAATTTATGCATTGTATGAAACGATTGCACCAAGGATTTAATCAAAGATACCAAAACTCATTGCATGGTGAATCTATAAATTGAAACCATATCTATAAAAATGAAAAGTAAATAAAGGTTTGGTGTTTTGACACATGTATGGCCATTATTGAGTTAGAGGTGAAATGACCACATGAATAAGAGTATTCATAATAATCCAGTGATGATTTTAATGCCATCGACATGACTTGCGACTTGAGGTTTTCACGCTTGTAGCCGTGAAAATGAAAACAAATGGAAGGTGTGTGAATGAGCAAGATAATAGTGTCGTTTTGTTTTAAGATTTGAAACGAGTATTGAGGGTTCAAAACCCTTATGTAGGCAGCTTGTAAGGAAAAGACAAAAATACAAAATGGCTGCCAACAAATCCCTGTACCAGTACAAGTAGGGATAAATATATTTAGTATTAAAATTTTGTAACAACTACAAGGAAACCTTATCACCAGCACAAGGGGAATTGGTTACGACCTTACAACATTAATTTTGGGAACATAATAAACCATAGTAAATTTGAGTGTGAAACCCTTTCAAGAACCTTTAGCTCGAAGGCTATTTACCTAATCAAATAGGAATATTTAAATGCCAGTTTAAGCGACAAAGAGAGGAATCGAGGTCCTATTCTGTCGGATAACCCTCACAAATTTAAAAGATAAATTTAACAGAAAATATAGAGAATGATGATACATGGTTACTCACTAGGATGTTTTATTTACGAAATGTTAGGGTCACTGTAGGAGACCCAAGTAGGTTTCAACCATGAGAGTTTCCACATTTGAGAATTCTGAGGATAACTGCTTGTCGATAGAACCCTAACGATTAGATATGGGACTATTCTTGCTTCAAGAGAACCTGAATCCTTGTGTAAAAATTTATTTACATGTTTATTAAAATTTATCAGTAGCAGTGGGTTGGTCTTTGGGAAGAGATAGGGTCAAAATCGCCACAAAGGTTGAACTACATTTTTACACAAAGCATGGTTGGAGTTACCTACAAATATTTCGAATAACGAAGGGAGGTCCTCAACTCGAAATATGTAAAAGAAATTAGTCACAAAGATAGTCTCTAATACATCTAAACCTTTCCGAAACTTTCACATCACTACAACTATTTATGTGTTGAGTCAGGTGTGGACTTATCGAAGAAAGGGGGGAACCAGACATTTGTGTATCCTCTTATTTCTTTACGCAGAGTAAGAACCTCCATACAACTAGTTACACACAGAGTGTTACAGAGTTTAAGATTGGGCAAGTTTTGTTACAAATGCAGAGAGACAAAGAAAAAGAGACTTGTTTACCCAAAAAACCCTCGTATGGCAGAGTAATGGTGAGAAGATGTCTCGGGTACTCTGGCAATTTGAATAAAAGTGCATGGCTCGTTCCCATTGGACACATTAACCTAGTGACCAATACGTTGTAGGAACCTCATAAATTTGGACCAGAGGGTTTAATGGCGGTTACGGACAGGACTTAACTCCGCATTCAACCAACCTCCATAACGTTGCTAATCCTAATCTTTGTCACCAAGCCGGGTGGGTTTCCATTTTTGAATAGTGGACTGCTAAGGTGAATCAAGTTTATGGCCAGGCTAGAGCTATGGCCTGACATGCCTAATGAGTTATCACCCTTAAAACATTAAATCTTTCATGAAAGCACAAACCCTCTCATTACATCTATCAGGCACTAAATTCATACAACCACTATGATAAAGCTAATGAGGTTAGAATAAACATGACCATTATGTTGCAATAGGCTATAATACATGTATAGTAGTGGTGGAATCATTTAAGTGGGCCTAAGTATGGGTAAAATCATGAATATGGGTAACACTTTCGTGACAATAGGGTCTCAAAAATTCCTAGCGGTAATATTTTGGCCGAAAAAATATTTCTAAGAATTCTTTCGGCCAAAAACATTTTCTGCCAAAAATTTGCATGTCAAATTGAATGACGCCCCGACGGTGCCCTCGAAATTCGTGTACAATGTTTTTTGGATGAATTATTTTCCTGTGGTTAGCATATTTTTGGCTGAAATGTTTATTTTTAACGGATTCCGTTAAAAACTAGGTTTCGACCAAAAGAATATTTCGGCCGAAAACCTGAAAATGGGACTGTTTGCAGGAAACTGCAAATTCTCTCCATCTTACTTGATCTTTTGAGGTAGCAGACTCCTACAAATACTCAGAATTTAGTTTCATAATTGATACCAACATTTTAAAAATTGAATCTACTTTCATTGGATATAATTTGTTTTCATTTTCATTGTTTTTATCTAATTTTATTTAATTTTATAAAAAAATCGCTACATAATATTTTTAGGTGAGATTATGATTTGGTGAAATGAAAAATTGATATCTCTAAAAATACACAGTGGAAAATTATGAAAAATTTATAATCATAATCCTTAAACTGTTCTCTTTAAAAGGGTATTTTTAGATTTTACTTTTAAGTAAAACTTAATATAGATACAAGGTGTAGGAAAACATGTGTTTAAAATCTGCAATGGTTTTAGCTTGGTCAACTTAAAAAAAATCTAGAAATTATAATATTCATCCGTTAGATTCAAAATTATAGTCATAATAAAATAGAGTCTATGTAGATTGTTGCAGTATATTTTGTTTCTTAAAAACATAATTTTAATAATAGATACATTGTTGTGGGAACAAATATCTCATTATCATTCCTTTCATGTTTAAGGAACACACTGTTAAACAATTGTTAAATTGGCATATCAAATCTTAATAAACAAAATTTGAAAAATAGTCATTGGAAAGCTAACAATATTCTTAACAAGTTTTCAGGTTACTGTAAAGTGAAATTCTAAATAAAAAAAAACTTTTGTATGACGAAAGTTGAAGAACTTGTGAAAATACAGTTTTTGTTGTCATAAAACAAGAAAAAGTGTTACTCATTTTGATGATTTTACCCTACATGGACATAAGAATTTAGAATGAAGGGCCCAATGTAGTATATATATTTATAAGGGCTTACATACATATATGACCTCAAGGAGATAAGAGGCCTTGTGTGGCTATACTTGTGATACAACATATGAATTACACTTATGATTATACTCTATATTGTTATAAGGTAAGGTTTGTAGGTTCCATGATTTTTTCTATAAACACTTAGATAAGTGTTCTGTAAGAATTCCATAAGAAAATTAATGTATGGGATTAGCGTATAGAAAAGTATTCTCATATGGTTTATAAAGTGCAAAGTGTAGCCTTGTTAATTGGTAAAACTTCTAGAAAGAAACACTTACCTGGAACCATTGATAAAATAGAATTCTATTAGGATAGAATTACTATAAACTTGTGGAAATCACCAGATTACACCTCTTTAATGGATAGTTTTAAAATCTTGTCGGGTAGGAAAAATTGTTGTGACAGGTAACGAATTAGTTTCATAAGCATGGATTCACGAGAAGGTTAACTACCTTATTATTAGTAGCTTATACTACGAATAAGTATACTTCACATTTCGATAACGATGATTATAATTATAAACCAGTCAAGTATAACAGAGTAAAGGAGTTTTGATGCACCTAGCAAAAAAAAAAAAATTGGAAATTATGGCGTACATTACAACGTACTTCTCTATGGAACATTGTGGGATATTTCTTAATGCCTTTTGTGTTCATGTGTTTCCTTCTACCTCAACTTTCAATACATTTGGTGTTTACTTTGTTCTTGGTTGTATGCTTTGTTTTGGAAAATTATTAATACATTCAGGATCTTTGCATTTTTTCTATGATCTTAAAGACTATAGAGGACATGCTTTTCCATTTAATATAAGATCTGTGACACAAATGTGGTTTGTGGCTCGTTTTGGCACTTTTCCTTGATCAATGAACTTAGCAAAATTAATCTCCTGGAATAATTTGAAATAAAATAATATATAGTATGCGAAGTCCAATGGAACTATCATATCAACGAGAGGATATTAAAATTCAAATTCGTCGTTGTTCTACTTGCGGTGAAGATGATAGTACAATAACTTTACTTAGACGTCCCAAAATTGATTTTCTTGTAGCTTTTCGACGCTTCTGTTATACAAGCAGATCCTGGAAACTATAAGCATGGCTCGCTGTATCTATTCCTAGATTGAAGAACTTGTTCACATGTTTAATGCATTTCATATTTACTGTTAAGATGATCAATGGAGATTTCTTACACCAATTCTCACTTCCAAAAATTCCCATCCCCTTTCTTTTTTCCCTTTGCTTTCCCTTTCTATTTACTTACTCATTTTTTGGAAAATGTTTAGGTGCGGGAATTGGAGGATTCACGTATTCATATTTCCACTTACTTTTATATCACCAGCGCGATCGACCGCTTCCCCATTTCATATTGAATTTTTTTTTTGGATTGCCGGTTCCCGGATAGGTGGGATCAACATTGTGTTTCCATTGTTCCATCGCCTACAAACAACACCCGGGCTTCCACGATCTACAAATTAGCAAACAAATTCCCCTTTATCTCGTTTTTATCACTTTCCCCTGATCAATGAACTTAGTAAAATTAATCTCCTAGAATAATTTGAAATAAAATAATATACTATGCGAAGTCCAATGGAACTATCATATCAATGAGAGGACATTAAAATTCATATTCATCTTTGTTATACTTGCGGTGAAGCTGACAGTACAATAAATTTACTTAAACATCCCAAAATTGATTTTCTTGTAGCTTTTCAATGCTTCTCTTATACAAAGAGATCCTAGAAACTATAAGCATGGATCGTTGTATCTATTATTTGATTGAAGAGTCTGTTCACATGTTTAATGCACTTCATACTTACTGTTAAGACCATTAATGGGGATTTCTGACACCAATTCCTGCTTCCGAAAATTTCCATCCCCTTTCTTTTTTCCCTCTGCTTTCCTTTTCTATTTACTTACTCATTTTTCGTAAAATGTCTAGGTGCGGGAGTTGGCGGATTCACATCTTTAGATTTCCACTTACTTTATATCACAAGCCCAATCGACCGCTTCTCCATTTCATATTGAAAAAACGTTTTGGATCGTGGGTTCCCAGATAGGTGAGTTACCGGATAGGCACGTTCAACATTGTGTTTCCATTGTTCCACCACCTACAAACTGCACCCGGGCATCCGTGATCTACAAATTATCAAACAAATTTCCCTTTATCTCGTTTTTAGCACTTTTCCTTGATCGATGAACTTAGAAAAATTAATCTCATGGAATAATTTGAAATAAAATAATATATACTATGCAAAGTCCAATGGAACTATCATATCAAAGAGAGGACATTCAAATTCAAATTCATCATTGTTATACTTGCAGTGAAGATGACCATACAATAACTTTACTTAGACATCCCAAAATTGATTTTCTTGTACCTTTTCGACGCTTCTCTTATACAAGTAGATCTTAGAAACTATAAGCATGGCTCATTGTATCTATTTCTTGATTGAATAAATTGTTCACATGTTTGATGCATTTCATATATACTATTAAGACCATCAATGGGGCTTTCTTACACCAATTCCCACTTCCAAAAATTGTCATCCCCTTTCTTTTTTCCCTCTGCTTTCCCTTTCTAGTTACTTACTCAAAATTTCTAGGTGCGGGAGTTGGCGGATTCACATATTAATATTTCCACTTACTTTTATATCACCAGCCCAACTGACTGCTTCCCCGTTTCATATTGAAAAAAAAAATTGGATCGCGGGTTCCCCGATAGGTAGGTTTAACATTGTCTTTCCATTGTTCCGCCACCTACAAACAACACCCAGACTTCCATGATCTACAAATTAGCAAACAAATTCCCCTTTATCTCGTTTTTAGCACTTTTCCTTGATCGATGAACTTAGTAAAATTAATCTCCTAGAATAATTTGAAATAAAATAATATATACTATGCGAAGTCCAATGGAACTATCATATAAACGAAAAGACATTAAAATTCAAATTCATCATTGTTACACTTGCGGTGAAGCTGACAGTACAATAACTTTACTTAAACATCCCAAAATTGATTTTCTTGTAGCTTTTCGACGCTTCTCTTATACAAACAGATCTTGGAAACTATAAGCATAGATCATTGTATCTATTCCTTGATTGAATAACCTGTTCACATGTTTAATGCACTTCATAGTTACTATTAAGACCATCAATTGGGATTTCTTACACCAATTCCCTCTTCCGAAAATTTCTATCCCCTTTCTTTTTTCCCTCTGCTTTCCTTTTCTATTTACTTACTCATTTTTCATAAAATGTCTAGGTGCGAGAGTTGGCGGATTCACATCTTTAGATTTCCACTTAATTTATATCACGAGCCCGACCGACCACTTCTCCGTTTCATATTGAAAAAAAAAATTGGATCGTGGGTTCCCGAATAGGCAGGTTCAACATTGTGTTTCCATTGTTCCACTGTCTACAAACCACACCCGGACATCTGCAATCTACAAATTATCAAACAAATTCCACTTTATTTCGTTTCTAGCACTTTTCCTTGATCAATGAACTTAAAATTAATCTCCTGGAATAATTTGAAATAAAATAATATATACTATGCAAAGTCCAATGGAACTATCACATGAACAAGAGGACATTAAAATTCAAATTCGTCATTGTTATGCTTGCAGTGAAACTGACAGTACAACAAATTTACTTAAACATCCCAAAATTGATTTTCTTGTACCTTTTCGATGCTTCTCTTATACAAATAGATCCTGGAAACTATAAACATATCTCACTGTATCTATTCCTTCATTGAAGAACCTGTTCACATGTTTAATGCACTTCATAGTTACTGTTAAAACCATCAATGGGGATTTCTTACACCAATTTCAGCTTTCAAAAATTGACATCCCCTTTCTTTTTTCCCTCTGCTTTCTCTTTCTTGTTAATTACTCGGTTTTCATAAAATGTCTAGTTACGGGAGTTTGCGGATTCACGTCTTCTGATTTCAACTGTTACTTTTATATCACCAGCCCGACCGACCACTTACCCATTTCATATTGAACAAAATTTTTGGATTGTGAGTTCTCGGATAGACGAGTTCCAGGATAGGTGGGTTCAACATTGCGTTTCCATTGTTCCACCACCTGCAAACAACACCAGGACTTCCATGATCTACAAATTAGCAAACAAATTCCCCTTTATCTCCTTTTCTTTTGCCTTCTGTTTCCTTGGTCCTTTTTCTGAATCTCTCCTTTTTCTGAATGTCTCCTTCTTTTATATACAACACCCAAAGTTCCTCAATATACAAATTGACCCTTGAAATATGTCATTGCCTCATGTTCCATGTTATGCATTTTGCATTCAACCGTTGGGGTAGATACAATTTGACCATCAGGCCCTCACGTCTCCTGAGTAGAGCTTGTGGCCCTATTTTCAAGCCCGTCAATATTTCCTGTTCCGAGTATGTCTAATGATTTTATATCACGAGTCTGATCAATTTCTTGTCCATTGAATACTTGGCCACTATTACCATCATTGGTTCCTGACCAGGCTTTCTCAACTTTGCGCTTCACCTATTCCGCTATGTACAAACAACACCTGAAATTCTACGATATACAAATTGATGGCTGAAATCTGTCATTGTGACATACAATTTGCCATCATCCCCTCATGTCTCATGCATATATCTTGTGACCCTATTTTTGAAACTCGTCCGATCACTTTCCATACTTGGCCATTTCTTGGGATTTGTTTCGCTGGTTGGCGGGTGGATGAAATGTGCAATGCTTAGTCACTCTTCACCATCCCCTCTACCTTCATAATTCTTTCTAGATATGCAATTATTAAGATTTAATACTAGTATTTCATTGTGCAGGAACCGTTAATATTGTCATTAATGTCCGAAAGGCCGGAGATGATTGATCATTAATAAAATTTAAACAAAGATTTGTGGAGAAGAGTCTTATCCTTCATTTCAAACATGATGTTATCTCTTTCGTGGGTTGTTCATTTGGATCCCTTACGAAATATCTAATTATTAATCTCTCTTCATTGTCACCACCACCTTCACACTTTTTTCTAAATATGCAAATTAGTAAGCTTTAATGGCAACAACTCATTACACACAAACCCTATAGATTGTCATTAATCAGTGAAAGGCTCGAGGAGATCTTCCATTGATATGAATTAAACCAATATTTGCAGAGGGTTATATTATCCCTCCCCAATTTTCATTTCAAACATCATCTGGAGAAAATGAAAATTCTCGTTAACTTATGGCAGCAACTCCACAATAGTTATGTCCAGATACAATAAACACCTTCAAGCATGATGGCTAGAGGTTCCAATATTCTAGGGCATATTCTTACTACTCTTCTCCCTCTGCCTAGGAGAAAAAAAGGAGATGGTCCCTTGGTTCACCGAGAGATATATTTCAATCCAAAAAATTCCAAGTCAACCATGCCTGCTCAAACAACCTCCCTGCCTAGATTGATGGTTGTCATAGAGGTTGATGTGATGGATTTAGAGATAGAATAAGCTGATATGACAGATGATGATATGCCAATGGATGATGGAAATGCAGAGATTGTTCCCACTCCTGTGTCCAAATTGAAATCAACCATAATAGGAGGCACTTCCTGGCTCGATGATGGCGGTCCTGACAAGACCAAAAGAAGGGGTTTCAGAAAAGAAACCGACGTCGAACGCAATAGCCGCTTTGCATCTCGAAAGTAGGAATTATAGAGGTCCAAATTAGTCTGTTATGAGCAGAAGTATTTCAATGTAAGGAAATGATTTGTTGATTCTCCGAGAGATATATTTCAAGACAAAAAATTATTCAATTATGAGACCACTGTCCTGTTATCTGGATATACAATTAACATCTTAGGGAATGAGGACCAGAACTCCCACTGGTGCAAGGAATATTCCTACTAGTCATCTCCTTTTGATCATGATGGACTAATTTGGGCCTCTAGAATTACTCGTGCAACCTCTGTCCCTGAATTTTTTGACTATGAGGAGGTGGTTTCTTGGTGTATCCTAACTTTTAGTTTGGGTCTATTATGTTTTCCCTGCAATGTTTTTTGTCTTCTTCCTCATGGGAAGCTTGTGAGAACTATCAATTTTACCACATGACTATTGTACATCTGCTTCAAGACAAGGGTTTATTCCACGATGTACCCACTCTCTTGTTTCCTTGTCGGCTTAGGTCTTCCACAAAATATTGAGATTGGGGCACCAAGCATTGATCCACCGAGGAGAAGACTACAAGTATTTCCTATAAAAAAAAACATGGTAATTAGTTTTGTATGCATGTTGAAGAGCATATCTATGGCTCCTGCATGTTGCAGATCCTATGCCTATGTTTATGGAAAATATGTTCAATGTTTTGGCCCAAAGAACTCGGTCCAATTTCTAAGGATAGATATATTGTGCTCTATATTCTTTTTTTTTTAAATGTATTTACTATTCAAAATTTTTCCTTGGAGTCTTGGTTGTTGCTTCTTTTCTGGATTTAACACCTCTTCTCATTGACATGGTTAGATAGTCTCATAGTTCTTCGATATTGTATTTGCTTAAGTAATTTGTAATAAAATGGAGAATTTAAGAATTATATGACAATGCACTATGTCGATCCATCAGGCTTCTATGGAAACAAAAATAAATTTTAGATAGTTTCAAACCAATGTTCAATTCTATTAGTAATGCCGATAGAAAATAACAAGACCAAATCACAATGTTGCAGGAAGATCATCATTCTTGTTTCTAGACATGCAATTATTAAGCTTTAATGCTAACAACTCATCATGCAAGAATTTTAATACTTAAGTTAATATGTTACAGTTATGGAAGAATGTATCAAGAACACACTTACTCCCACAAGTTGCAATAAAATCTAATCTTCAACAAAGCATTTGCTGACAATTACTAGAAAATGATGGTTTTGCAACAATGGGGCTTGTTTGAAACCAATTCCTGCTTACGAAAATTTCCATCCACCTTTCTATTTTCCAACTCTTTTATCCCCTGTAGTTTCTCTTTCTGTTTACTTAGTTGTTCTTTCCAAAAATGTCTTGCTGCATGGGTTGGCGGATTCACGGGTTTCGACCGAGCGCTTCTCCTTTGTTTAAATTGCACTTTCCATTGTTCTGTGACCTACAAACAACACTCTGGCTTTTGTGATATGCATATTTACTTCTGGACTCCCACATCATCCCCTCTTCTGTGTTACACATTTTTCACTGAAATGTTCTGATATATACAGTTTTACAGTCAGGGCTTTGTGTCTCATCGGGAACCCTTGTCACCCTATTTTGAAGCTTGTCTGACCATTTTCCACACTTGACCATTTCTTGACATCTCTTTCGAGGATCGTCGAGTTTGTGGGTTCAGGAAATTTCCAATTTCTAGTTTTTGTTTCTTGTGCCCCCTACCTTAAGATTTCTTTCCAAGTATATGCAATATGTATACAATTTCTCTATAAATATACAAAAATATCTTGACAGGAAATGGAATATCTATTGTAGGTTTGAATATATTGGACCTTCTTTTCCCTCTTCTATACTTAACCAAATTCTCGTTTCTTTTTCCCCTCTACTCTCTCTTTGTTGTTACTTAGTCATTTTTATGAAAATGTCTCAATGTGTGCATTGGATGACTCATGGGTTCACATTTGCACTCGTACTTTTATATCGCGACTTTGACCAACTGCTAGCCATTCGATGCCTAGCCACTTTTCAGATCATAGATTCTTGAGAAGGTGGGCTCTATATTGCACTTCCATTGTTCCGTCACCTACAAATAGCACCCAGACCTCTGCGATATAAAACTTTAGTGCCACACTCCCACATCATACCCTCGTTGGTGATACACAATTTGCACATGAATGTTTCAAGACCTACAATTTGACCTTCAGGTCCTCACGTCTCCTGGGGAATTATTGTCACCCCTTTTTGAAGCCCCTACATCCTCTTTCTATATTTCACCATTTCTTGGAATCTCTTTCGCGCCTCCAATTCCATACTTGCTCGGATTTTTCTCTTATGAATTCTCGGATAGGCGGAGTGCACTTCCAGTGTTCCTTGACCTGCAAACAACCCCTCGACTTCCATGATATAAAAATTGACTTCCAGACTCCTACATCAGCCCTTCTTTTTTGTTACACAGTATGCACTCAAAAATTATGATCAATAAAATTTGACCGCCAGGGCCTGACATATCCCCAAGAACCCTTGTCAACCTATTTTGAAGCTTGTTTGACCGATTTCCATGGCCATTTATTGCAATCTATTTTTTGGATCGTCGGGTTGGCGGGTTTAGACAATTTCCAATTCCTAGTCGATGTTTTTTGTGCCTTCCACATTCGTACTTATTTCCAGGTATATGCAATAAGTATATAACTTCTCTATAAACATCCAGAAAAGATCTTGCTAGGAAATGCGATATCTATTACATATGTGAATATAATAACTTTTCTTTTTCGTCTTCTATACTTAACCAAATTCCCATTTCTCTTTTCCTTATACTTTATATTTCTCGTCACATAGTGGTTTTTCCGAAAATGTCTAGTTGTGTGGGTTGGTGGACTCATGGGTTCACATTTTCACTCCTGCTTTTATATCATGACTCCGAATGACCGCTTCCCCATTCCATACCCAGCCAGTACTCCGACCATGGATTCCCAGGTAGGTGTGCTCTAGATTGCACTTATATTGTTCTGTGACCTACAAACAGTACCCTAAATTTCGCGATATACAAATTTACAACCAGACTCACATCATACCATCTTCCTTATTACAATCTACCTATCATGCCCTCTTCTGTGGTACACATTTTTCACTGAAAACTTTCGAGACATACAATTTGACCATTGGACCCTCACATCTCCTGTGGAACTATTGTCACCTCATTTTGAAGCTTGTTTTCTTCTTTCCATACTTCACCATTTCTTCGAATTTCTTTCGCGGATCGTCGGGTTGGCGGGTTCAAGAAATATCCAATTCCTAATCATTATTTCATGTTCCCACTCCCTTTTCAATTAACAATTAGAAAATATATATAAGATATTGTTTCTAGGTATGCAATTAGCAAGTGTTAAATATAAACCAATATTTAAGGAGATCTCCAATTAATATGCATAAAACCAAAATTTTTGGATGGTTATATTATCCCTTTCGGGTGTTAATTTCAAACATCATGGAATACTATTTGCATGTCATCGAGTTGGTTTGTTCATGAAATATTCAATACTCAATTCCAAAAACGAGCCCAACCGACCATTTCCCTATTCCACACTTAACCACTCTTTCATAATTCCACAAATATACAAACCGACCGCTAAATTTCCCCATCATGCTTTGTTCCGTTTTACACGTTTTGTAGTAAACAATTATGATACATAAAATTTGACTGTCAAACACTCACCTCTCCTGAGTATCCCTTGTAACCCTATTTTGAATCTCATTTGACCTCTTTTCATACCTTGCCATTCCTTCCTTGATCTTCTCCATCTTCATCACCTTCGCACTTGTCTATAATAAAA
>JZKD02S2186896.1:347609-392925 GCA_000966675.3 Picea glauca
TGAAGAAGACTTGATAAACTTGATTAAATTAATTGCAAGTGAAATGTTATGTGTTTAATGCAACAGGATCAATTTGCAACACATAATAAAGGATTACTTATGTAGAAATAAACATTGACAGCAGCATAAATCATTGAACATCAGACATAAACACAACAACTTGATAAAGGAGTTCACCCCACTCTGGGCTACATCTGCTGGTCCAGCCTCCAAATGGATCTTTTATATTAAATTTCTCAAAGTGCTTAAATACATGTCTTACAGTGCTCAAATCAACAAAATGACTGCTTCAATGGCTCCGCAGCGTCCCAAAACCCCTGTCTGGGCTCTTTCAGCACCTGAAACGGTCGAAAAATGAAGAAGATAGCCTCCTTGAAGTTCTCCCCTTCAACTATGCCGTCTCTGGTTCTACAATCTGCACCCCTTTGCTTCAAACCTAGCACACACGCTCATTTAAGCGTGAAAACCAAGACCTATATGCAACCGCGCACTGGTCCAAACCATAGACAGTTAGGGCGCCTCCATCCCCTAACCGCCTCGACACTTGGTCATATAACCCACGCGACCATAGGCTGGGCATAAAATTCGTTGGTCTGTTTAAAAACCGTGCAACGGATTAAACCGCGCGCTTCGAACCATGGGCATGTGGCATACCGCATATAACCAAAGGTTTTAATAAAACCCACCCCCACAATATAATACACTGAATATATATTTCCCGCGCGCGTTTTTAATACATGGTTCACACAATATAACAATACAATGTATGTGTAATACATTGAAACCATATTACAATGTAAATGCACGCGAAAAGCGGGTGGATAACTCGGGTCATATGTGTTATAATGTGCCCACGGGTCGGGGCTTAGCCCCGACCCGACCCCCTTTTCCTTTTACACAAATATCAATGTTAAATATATGCAATTACATATTGTTAACAAGGAACAAGTGTGGGTATGTTGGCTAGCGTAGTGTTATGAAAACTTTGGAGTTTGGGGAGGTCCGGGGGTCGAACCCCACGGCCTCTAAACCATTTTATACAAACACAAATATATAGGCCAACCACATAGTGACACGTGTCAGCACACCACTGGTCAATGAACATCTAATCAGACTATGCCACATCATTAATATGCCACGTCATCATGATGGTACGACCCTCCACATGGCCGTACGGACTATACAGACAGGTACAGTCAGCATCCAAATTTTTCCCTGTTTGACTTGGTGGTCAAATCACGATATCTCCTCCATACGGAATCCATTCGCGAAAATAAATATACCGCCGGAATCAGGAAAACGAGACGAACACAATGGAACTGTTTTCATCTCAATCCGAGCACTTTGAAAATTGAGCAAAATTTGATCCCCTGATCAGAAAAACTCATGGGAAACCCCCCCACCCTCAAGGTACAATGTATGTAAAAATAATAACTATAGTTATTTTTCAACTGTGTCCTTCACTCCAAGATGACTTCACAGAGAATGAAACTTTTTCTCAGTGAAGGTCTTGGTGAAGATGTCTATCATTTGTTCTTCTGAAGGACAGAACTATAAATTGATGATCCCCTCATGTACTAAGTCCTCGATGTAGTGCATGTCGATCTCAATGTGATTTTTCCATTGCCTCTGAAATGGATCTCTGCATAACTTCAGAGTGCTCTGGTTGTCACACCAAATGACAATCGATCGATGAAACTAAATTCCCAACTCAATGAGAAAATGTTGTAACCACATAGCCTGAATGGTTATGTTATCTACCCATCTTTACTATGCCTCAGATGAAGATAGAGAAATGGCATATTACTTCTTTCTCTACCAACAGATAGGCTCGGAACCAAGACTGAGTGAGTGACCAGATGTGGACTTGCGATCAGTGCTATCTCCAACCTTGTCGAAATCAGTAAACCCGATGAGATATAAAGTAGAGTCCGATGCATAATGAATCCCAAAGGTGATGGTGCCCTAAACTCATCGAAGGATACGCTTTGCAAATTTCCAATGTAGCTCAGGTGATGATCCGCCAAGATCTTTTAATGACTGTGGTTGAGTTTTTTTTTTAATTGCATGTGTTAATTAACCATTTGAGAAGATTAATTAAAGTATGAGGAAAGGAGAGGAATTATGAAAGCCATATACATATATGCAGATTTGAAATGAAGTAATAAACAACAAACCATGACAAGAGAATTGATAATGGAGTTTGGCACAATGTTGCCTACATCTCTAGGCCTTTGTCTTTGTGGGGAAGGCTTCTTTATTTCTTTTCAAAGCTCAAAAAAATACATCGCAATAGTTCCAATTGCCTACAAGACTGATCTGGTCATGTTCTTCCAGATCTCTAGAACCCAACAAAAGAAACGACATGCAAAACGGATGACCGGAGCTCCCAGAAACGGCCCGCAAGCGTCTGCTCCTCAACAACTTCCCTGCATAAAAATGGCTTTAGCTTGGCTTCCCTTCAGCATAACTCTGCTTTGACTCTCCTCCATGGCCTCAAGCAGGCTTGGTTTTTATAGATCTGAAGTTGGTTATCCATCCCCAACGTCCTCCCAAAATTTGGGCTCCAAAAAGGCCCAATATCTCCCAAAAAAGGATAAAATTCATTAATGCAGGCATAAAAATCAATAAAAAACCCACTATATAGTTTAAAAACCAATTTTTTTTGTAATTTTGGGCGCAACCCCCAAAAGTGTGCACCCTTGGTCATATGGGGGAGCGGCCATGTGGCCAGGCGCTCCACCTGTGTGCTAGCCCCTTGTCCAGCTGGCTTCTGGTCTTCGGGCACGTTCCATGGAATCGATGGATAACAACTTACCTGCACCCGTTTTTGGTGGGGATAGCCCCTAGTCCGTTGGTGGTAGATAGGACATAATCCCCAAAGAAATGGGGCTAGTCCCGTACTTCCGCATTTTTTTTGGCTCTTGGTTCTCGTGGCGGTCACATCGTATGTTAAGTGCTGAGGGCTGGGGCTAAGCCCCAGCCCTTTCCCCCTCCGAAAACCGATTCCATTCAATTCAAATAATTATTTTATCATATATTTGTTAAGAACCAATCGAGGGTAGGTTGGCTAGCCTAGCCCTGCCAGTCCATACACTATGGGAGGTCGGGGTTCGACTCCCATGGACTCCAACCAATTTTGCATAAACCAGAGAACCAACCATAGGGTGCCACGTGGCAATCCATGACTGGTCCACGTGGCACCTCAACAACCAATCAAACACTGCCACTTGTCAAACACTGATTCATCCACCTATCTGTCGAGATGTCTGCCCAGTCAGCAACTGTACTGCCATGTCACTGCCTTGTCAGCACGACACTGTGTTTGCCATGTTAGCCTATGCCACGTGTCACCCTTACAGTGGTGACATGTGTCACCCTCTGAATGGTCCAATTATACCTATCGTATGCCCCATCACCTGCCACATGTCATCGCCAGGAGCTGCCACATAAGTTGTACGGTTGTACATCCTGTATAGTCAGCCTGCCACATGGCATTGTACGGACTGTACAGTCACCCATTTTTTTTACCTTTTTTGGTTTTCGAACAGAATGCGATATCTTTCTCATACGGAGCCCGTTTGAGGAAGTAAATATATGGTCGGAATAAGGAAGATGAGATGGATGCAATGGAATTGGTTTCGTTGGATTCTGAGCACTTTCATTTTTGAGCCTTTTTGAGCTCTATCAGGCTCCTAGATCCGATTCTGGATCATGTGACTCTTGCATGAACCTAGAAACTACTCCAACTACATATGAGAGGTCTGGTCTAGAGTGTGTGAGATAGAAAAAGCTCCGCACTAGATGTTTGTGCAGTGTGCTATCAACCAGTGGAGTCTCCCCACCATCCTCAAGTTTGACTCATGATAGGAAAGGAGTTGGAGAAGACTTGTAGTTTGTCATGTGAAATATCTCAAGGAGATCTCGTGCATACTTGGCCCAAGACAGTTTGATTCCTAATGCTTCCTGGCTAATACTGAGTCCAAGGAATAAGTGTAGTGGACCCATGTCTGTCATAAAAAAAACTGTCATGTAGAATCCTCTTGACTGTAACAATCGCTGAAGTCAAGCACCCGGTGATCAAAAAATCATCGACATACATAACTAAAAGTAGAAGTGAATCAGTCGTCCTAAACATGTAGATATTTAGGTCTAATTTACAATGTACAAAGTTTTGTGATAACTGGTAGGAATCCATATTGGCATACCATGACCTCAGACCCTGCTTGAGGCCATAAAGTGACTTCTTCAGTCGACAGACCAAAGATGAGTCTTGCATAAATCCCTGGGGATTCTCCATGTAGATCTCCTTAGAGATGTAACCATGAAGAAATGCATTCTTCATGTCCATATGATGGACTTCCCATCCCTTGTCTTTCACAATGACAAGTGTCAATTGTATGGAATCCATATTTTCTACTGGAGTGAAGGTATGATCATAGTCAATACCATGAACTTGCTGAAATCCTTTGGCGACAAGATTGGATTTATATATGTTGATATGTCCATCTGCTATGTTCTTGGTCCTGTAGGCCCATCTACATCTAAAACATTTCCTCCCAAAATGAAGCGGAAACAGATCCCAAGTCTGCTTCTCGAGGAGGGAGTTGTACTCCTCCTTCATGGCGGATTCCCAAAAGGGATTTCCAAAAGCCTCACCATAAGAGTTTGGATCTGAAGATTGAACCAAGAAAAGATGCCCAGAGGGAAATGGTTCAGTGGTAGTGAGTGCAACAGGAGGATCCTCAAAATCAGATCGAGTCCTCCTAGTATCTGCTGGATCACGAATGAGATCCCCTGCATCATGAAGAGTAGTTTGTGCCCACTTGGGCCTCTACTCTGGCTTTGCAACTGCATCTTGATGCTCTAACTCTACATCTGACTGTACTGAAGCTGAATCTAAATCATTTGAGTCCTTTGAATTAGAACTCTTGTCTGATGAAGAGTCATCATGTGCATTCTCATCATCTCGAATAGGTGTAAGAGTGAAGTTGTCTGCATGCAGCTGCTGAGGTACACGAGAGACACTTTCCTCGAATTGGGCACTACGCTCAATTATGAGCCGGTTCTAGGAAAGATCAATAAGACAATATCCCTTCACACTGTTGGGATATCCAACAAAAATGCACTCAATTCTATGTGGATCAAGTGCCTTCCTCTTTTCAGAGGGAATCCTTGCTCCAAGCCTCATAGGGGATCTTATCCTTGACAGATCTATGGGGAGATCTATTTTGGATATATTTTTCATAGTTAAGTGCTTCGGCCGATAGTCTCTGTTGTAGTGACTTTCCATGCAACATGCAAGATGCCATCTCCTTTGGAGATCTGTTTTTCCTCTCGACAACTCCATTTTGCTTCGGATTATAGGGAACTGTGTGCTGCAACTGGATCCCTGCCTCATGGAAAAGATCATGGATCTCGTGATTTACATACTCTCCTACATTAGCAGTTTGGGGCACTTTGATCTTCTTTCTAGATTGTGTCTCAACCAAGGCTTTGAAATCTTTGAGATGTTGAAAGACCTCATATTTTTTCCTGAGAAATTAGATCCATGTAAAACGTGAGAAATCATCAACAAAAATTAGAACAAACCTCGTTTTGTTGATGGATGGATGCAAAAAAGGACCCATAAGGTCACTGTGGATCAGATCTAAAGGTGCAGAAGCTCACTAAGACTTTCCTTTGTCAAATTTCTCTTGAGGGTGTTTCCCAAGAACACATCCCTCACACACTCCCTTGGAGAAATGGATGTCTGGTAGACCATAAACCAATTTGTTCTTACTAAGCTATTGCATGTATCTGAAATTCAAATTTCCAAACCTTTTGTGCCATATCCTACTACTTTCATCTACATGAGTAAGTAGTAAAGCAGAATCAGGTTCAATGAATTAAGAAAAAGTATACAATCTAGACTGATTATTTACCTCACTGGTAGCAACCCTAGAGTTGGTCTGCATGTCATAGATGTGCACAAAATTTGGTGTGAATATGAATTTATTTCTAGTCCCAGAATTTGTCATTTGATACATGGAGAGAAGGTTGACAAAAACTTGGGGAACATGCAACATGTTCTCTAACCTTCCATTGGTGAGTTCAATCCTTCCTTTGCCAGTGACTTCGACGGAAGAGTTGTTCCCCATGAGAATGGGAGGACCTTTGCATGCATCCAAAGAAGAATATACTGCTTTTGAGGAAGCCATGTGATGTGATTCTCCTAAATCTATGATCCAAGCATCGAGAGAGGAGTTGATGGAAATCAAGGCATGGCTATAATTTCCTTTCTTAGAATTCAGATCTTTTGGCTTCTTCTTCTTAGCACCCTCGGGGATGCGATCTCCAAGTTTGTTTTGATGAAGTATTTGAGACATCAGATCTATTTTTTTTTCATTCATGTGTATTATGAATGGAATCCTTTGTGACAATGCATGCATTTCTCCCCTTTTCTTCCCTTTTCCCCTTTGGATCTGGAGGCATCGATAAAGGGTTTTGTGTACCCTTCCTTCTTCGAATGTGAATGAGCTTTTTGTTTTTTAGATTTTTGATATTTTTGGTTTCCATCATGCACAATGAGTGCATGCGCCCTTGGGACTTTGATTGTGTGATCCATATTTTCTGAGTAGAATGAAATGAATATAGATTATTAACAGGTTCTTAACAAAAAATAATAGAGATACAATAAAAATGGTTTTCTATTCAATAACGAAATAAGATGAAACTGTAAAATGCAATAGAAACAAGCTTCCTGGAATGGTGGCGGCTTATCTCTAAGAAGAGATGTGATGGCAGCATGCATTCGCAAGAATAAGGTTACAATGAGGCTCTGAAGGAGTTTTTACAATAAGAAATAATGCCAAAAACCCTAGACATCCAAAAACATAACCCTAGGAAATGAAGCGCCAAAAGTCATGTGGGCCCCGTTTAGGTAAGTTAGTACATCAACTTCTCATGGTTGTAACTTTTGCATACGATCTCTGTTTTAGGTGTGCTTTAGCCCGTTGGAAAGGTATTGTCGAGGAGATTCATTTTTGGGGATCAATCATGCCTTCATATATCATTGAGGATATTGATACTAAAAAACCTTCATTTAGGCCCTCAAAATGGCCCCGTAAGTTAAAACTGCTAAAAATAGTAAATTGCCAAAAATGTTAGAAAACTATTTTGAGTCAGTTGGAAAAGGTGGGTGGCCACTGATATCCATCTGGATCAATCCTCCCTCCTTAGTTATCAATAGTATCCATTGTGTTGAGGTCCCCCATTAGATGAGGAAATTTCTTCTGAATTTGGCCTCAGGTGAGCCACTTTCCTTGGCGCAGGAGCTGCCCTGCTTTGACGACTCAATAAAGTTGGATCCTTTGTTGTCGAGTGCCCTTGATATATTTGTCCACAATATGATCATTGGATTCCTATTGTATGAAGTCTGGTTTGAGCTCTATTGGTGTCATATGTTCTTCTACTTCTGAGGTGTCCAATAATGGTGGGAAATAAGGGCGAAGGAGATCCACGTTGAACACTGGGTGCAGGACAAGGAAAGGTGGAATGTTGAGCTCAAAAGAATTATCCCCCATAGCCTTGGTGATAGTGTATGGTCCATAACAAAGTGTGTGAATATTTTGATGGGGTCTTATAGGGAGTTTTTTCTACAAGTGTAACCAAACTTTGTCGCCCACCTAAGACTTATGTGGCACCCGATGTTGATCATGGCACTGTTTTTACTTTTCATTGAACTTTTGCAGGATATCCTGAACCTGTTAGCAGATGTGTTGGATCCTCTCAATGAACTGGGTGTCTTTTTCAGCTTCAATTGGAGTAGGATATGAGTCAGTCGAGGTGACTGAAAGGGGAAGTGCAACATCTATGGGACCCAATGGTTGAAATCCCAACCCCACTTGAAAGGGGTTGTGGCCGGTTGAGCTATGAAAGGCTTGGTTGTAGCTATGTTGGACATAGGGAAAACTCTCATCCCATGTGTGAGGGTTCTTTTAATTATACATGCGAAGGATATGCACAATCATTCGATTTACAACCTTGGTTTGGCCATCTGTCTGGGGGTGGAAGGACGTGGATTTGGTGAGCTTGGTGTCTAGTAGTTCCTAGAGGCTCGACCATAATGTGATGAGAAATCAATTGTCCTGATCTGAGACAATGGTTTGTGGGATTCCAAAATGTACCCAGACTCATTCAAAGAAGAGCTTGGTTGTGGCCTCTGCTGTGATTCTCTTCTTCCAGGCAACCAGAATCGCCATCTTAAAAAAGCGATCAACAACCACAAAAACAAAGTCATTTCCCTGCTTGGTGGATGGGAGGCCCGACATGTAGTCCATTGAGATGGATTCCCATGGATTTTTCAAGAGTAGGAAGAGGGGTGTACATGCCCTGTTTCTTAGTGGTTGGTTTGGTAATAGCGTAGGAAATGCAGGACCTGATATACTTGCTGACCTTCTGTTGAAGTTTCGGCTAGTAGAAATGTTTCTATAGCATCGCCATTGTCTTTTAGATGTCGAAGTGTCCTGCCACCTAACTGTAGTGGGATTCCCAGATCATCTTCATTCACTCACTTGATGGAACACAGATATGGCTTAGACAACAAAAAAACCCATCCTAAAGATGGAAATTATCGACAACTGCATTTGCACCCAACATTTGGTAGGTGGTGGCAAAGTCAGGGTCTGTCTCATAGAGTTGGGGCCATCCACATGTCTCATGGACACAAGAGTCTAGCAGTGTGGTGAGTGTTGCGACTGGCGGTCTGCTGAGGCAATCAACGACATAATTGCTACTTCCTATTTTATACTTGATGTTGAGGTGGAATTTCTGGAAGTATGTGGACCACTTTTGATGGCGGTCATTCTGCAATTTTCCCTGTGTTTGCATGAACTACAGTGGCTTATGATCAGTGTGGATGACTATCCCCTTCCTGAGAATTTAATGTCTCCACTGGCAGCATGCTTTCGCAATGGAGTACATTTCTTTGTCATAAGTAGGGTACTTATAGATAGTATTTGACAGTGTCTCACTATGATAAGCCACAGTGTGGACGTGCTGAGTGAGAACGACGCCCACAACATAGTCTGAAGCATCTGTCTCGATCTCAAAGGGATGTTGTAGGTTTGGTAGTGAAAGTACTGGGGCTGAGCACAAGCGTTGCTTCAAATCATCGAACACTTGTTGTTGGGACTGGGCCCACACAAATGTTTCCTTACCACCACCCCTATTTATTTGGCTGAGGGCCCATGCAATATGGGAAAAACCTAACATGAACCTGCGGTAGAAATTAGCAAGTCCCAAGAAGCTTCGAAGCTCAATGAGTGTTGTTGGGGCTGACCAGTCACGGATGACTTGGATCTTGGCTGGATCCATATGTATGCCATGTTGGTCAATGTTGTATTCCATGTAATGGACCTTGTCCATGCCGAAGGAGCATTTTTCCAAGTTAGCGTATAGCTTGTACTGCCCCAGGGTGTTCAGATACTACTAAATATGTTGCACGTGTTCAGCTCAAGTCTTGTTGTAAATTAGAATGTCATCCAGATACACCACTACAAAATTATTGGTGAATGGTCACAGGATATCGTCCATCATCCTCATGAAAGTGGCTGGAATATTTGTCAAACCAAAGCGCATGACCAACCATTCAAAAATTCCTTCCTTTGAATTGAAGGCAGTCTTCCATACATCTGTCTATTCTATCGAGACTCGGTGGTAGCCAGACTTTAGATCAATCTTACTGAAATATTTCGCCCCCGTGAGTTGATCAGGGAGGTCATCAATTCGGGGAATCGGGTATCGATTTCTAACAGTGATTTTATTCAGAGCCCAGTAATCAATACATAGTCACCAGGTTCCATCTTTCTTCTATGCCAGCACGATTAGGCTCTCGCAAGGTGATGAGATGGGGTGGATGTGCCCCTTGTGGAGTAGTTCTTGGATCTATAGCTTGATTTCCTCATTCTCTAACCAAGAGAGATGATAGACTGGGCCATTGGGCAGTGGTGCATCAGGGGTCAGATCGATGGGGTGCTTGACCTAGCAGTGAAGAGGTACCCCTGTAGGTGAGGAGACGATATCTGAGTATTCTTCCATGACCTTATCTACTTGCTTCTGTTGTGTGGAGAGGTCGGCTGCAGAGACCCGGGATGTGGCTGGGATATTTCGCTTATTCTGAGAGTGAATCATGAAGAAGACAAACTTCCCCATCTAAGAGATGACCTTCCTACATTGCTTAGCAGAGATCAAGGAAATAACACTAGGTGGGACTGCCTCGGGTATCCTGTACAATTTCCTGTTCAATGTAATAATAACACTATGAGGCCTAGACTCATATACAACATGACATTTCCATAAATAAGTTTGTCCCAAAATAACATCAAAAAATTCAAGAGGAGAAACATCACACAATACCTCATCTTTGAAGGGCTTGATGCCATATGATATTTGACACTGTTGGCTGACGCGGAGATTGCTTCCTTGGTGGAGCCATCCAATGGTGTAGGGTTGTGGGTGTGGAATTTTTGGCAGGGCCAACTACTTGATGACCTCTACTAAGATGAGGTTCTTCTATCTACCTCTATCAATGATGAAGTGCAGTGGGGTGCCTTTTACCCACATCTGTGAATGGAAGAGGTGCTCTCCTTCTTCTGGTTCATCTGGTTCACTAGGTTGGAGCTTGGTGGTAGCAACAGTGGCATTGGTTTTCACATCAATGATCCATCTTCCTCTTTCTGGTTCTATCTCGGAGTCAGAATATACATTTGATTCAAAGGATTTCACTTCGGCCACCAGAGCCTTCTTTGAGCAGCAGTCAATAATGTTATGCCAAGGGCTGTTATGGAAGTCACACAACTTCCTGGTATATTTCTTCGTATTTTTGGTGTCCTTCTTTACTTGTATCTTGTACTGGTTGTCCTGATACTGTTCATATTTTCTCTGTCCTTTTTTTGGTGGGTTGGGGCTGCCTTTTCCTGGCTTTTGTTGTGAGGGGTTCCCAGGCCCAAATTTCCGCGTCTTTTGTTTGAGCTTCTGCTCGATTTTGACGACATATTGGTAGGCCGCGCCCAAGGATGAGATGTCTAGAAATTCCATTTCAGTCTGGATGTATCTATGTAGAGCACCATGATACTTGATCACCAGATGTCACTATGAATCTTTGATACCCAACTTGGTGCGCACGGTATGGAAGATATTTATGAAATCTTGCATTGTTTGGTCTCTTTTTTGCCACATTGTGGTCCATTTGGTATACAAGTAGTGATAACTTCCGACAAGGTAGTATTGTTTCTTAATAGCATCCTTGAAGGATTCCCAGGTGGCCGTGACTAAAAATAATGAGGTTTCCTCTATTTTCTTTTTCTCACAGAAAGTTTCCCACCAATCTTTGACATGGGGAACGACTTTGAGGAGCGCAAAAGTAATCTTTTCTTTATTCGAAAATTTATGAACAAAAAAATACCTTTCTAGTAGATTCAACCAATTTTATACAACATCTGTGTCTATATGAACTTCAAATATAGGTATATCAAAGTTTATTTGTACCTTGAAAGGGGTGGCACCTCCATTCGAATAAGATGCATTGCCTGTTGGTAGTTGCTGAAGGATTTGCGTGAAACTATCCATCATCTTGTTCCTCTATTGCGTGAGGGATTCCTTAATCAACAGTTTGAAAGGATCTCCTGTCCCATCATATTTATTTTCTCCTTCCATGGGAGGTCTCTTGGGCATGTGAGAGCTTCTGTCCTCAAGAGAAACAAGCTCGAGACCCAACTCTTTGTACTCCGACCTCATTGGGGACATGCATTAAGACAATAAGGAGCAGACCACTCTGATACCATTGATCTGGATTTCATAAGAAGAATGAAATGAATACAGATTATTAACAGGTGCTTAACAAAAAATAATAGAGACACAGTAAAACTGGTTTTCTATTCAATAATGAAATAAGCTGAAATTTTAAAATGCAGCGGAAACAAGCTTGCTGGAATGGTGGCAGCTTATCTCTGAGACGAGATGTGACAAAAACACACATTTTCAATAAGAAGGTTAAAATGAGGCTTTAAAGACCTTTTTATAATAAGAAAGAATGTCAAAAAACCTATACATCCAAAAACCTAACCCTAGGAGATGAAGCGCCAAAAGTCATGTGGGCCCTCGTTTGGGTAAGTTAGTACATCAACTTCCTGGGGTCGTAACTTTTGCATACGATCTCCGTTTTAGGCTTGTGATAGCCCATTGGAAAGGTATCGTCAAGGAGATTCATTTTGGGGGATCAAACATAACTTTTGATATCATTGAGGAGATTGATACTGAAAAACCTTCATTTAGTCCCTCAAAATGGCCCTGGAAGTTTAAACTACTAAAAATAGTAAATTGCCAAAAATGTCAGAAAACTGTTTTGAGACAATTGGAAAAGGTGGGTGGCCATTGATATCCATATGGATCATTGTGCCCATGTTGATGAGATTGGTTTTCTCTTGTGTCAAGGATTCGATAAATTCCTCAAGAGAAGGCATCTTCCAGGTGGCTCCAAAGGCAAATCTGACAGAATGGAATGTGGAAATGAATATAGAGAATTCAGGACCAAGATTGGAGAGAATGGTGAGAACCATTTGTTTCTCCTCCTTGGATTTATCAATCCCACAAGATTTGAGCTGCGACAATAAATCCTTGAATTTTGTAAAGAAATATTTGATATTTTAGAAGATTTTTGGATCCAATGTGAGCGGATCCACCTCCAGCATGTGTCCCCAAACCTCATATTGTTTCCCAAAGAGCCATTCCAAGGTGATCCAGGCTTCATTGGGACTCTTACAATAATATATGTGAAAAAGGAGATCAACAGAGATAAGACTGCAAATTGTTTCGAGTGTCTCATCCATGTGATTCAAGTACATGGAGTTTTCTATGGATGATGTCATTTCTGTATTTGTATTCAAGGTTCACTTGTACAACCCTCTGGTTCAGAGATGTATGGATATTTCTCCTTCCATTCAAAATAGTTGTAAGGTGTAAGAATGAATTCTTTTTGGAAATCCATCTTTCTGTTGTCTTCAATCTTTTGTACCTGCAAACATTTTTGTTGTAGCTTTTTCTTAGCAGTCCATCAGCTCTAATACCATGTAAATGTGTTGAACCTGCACAAATTATATCTATCTAAACAATAATACACACGTTTGTAGAGAGAATTGGAGAAAGAAGAAGAAGGAGAGAAAGAATGAAAGAATTCTCATTAACCGTTGTGAATAATCAATAATTTACACATGATACACTCTGTATAGCTCAATGAGTTCACACTGAAGGAGAACCAATGCACCATAGTGGTGGTCTATAGTGATATGGACAAACACTAGTAGTTACGGGAGTGAACTGCCACCTAGTCTAGTCTCTCAGGCAGTTACGGGAGTGAACTTCCACCTAGTTGAGTTAACTAGTCAACTAGTCTTCAGTTAACTAATTGAACAGAGAGTAGTGAGGAGTTAACTCAGGGAATCAAGGCTAATGCACCATTCTGGTGATGATACCAAGGAAAGGTCAAATTAGCAAGGTGATGATCCCAATTTTTCATGGTGACAAAACCAATGCAGCATCTAAACTCAACTCAACTAGTCAAACTAAAGTGTCAACTGAAAGAGAATATTCTTCAGGTGGAATATTCTCCCCTAAAATATAGGAGATTGGATAATGATTAATTATGACTAATAAACAAGGAAAAAACTTAGGAAAAATAAATACTAGGTGTGTGTGAAGTAGCTCCAACACCCACCACAACAAAAAATCAACTCAGAATTCTTCAAACAGAGAAGGAGATAACGACCCTCCTCACCCTAAAATTGATAGTTCTCACAAGATTCCAGTGGACAAAAAGAGAAAAAAAATTGTGGGACAGGCGCAACAACCTGAAATTGAGAGTGAGAACATGGAACTTGAGCATGATCTGAATAGATTATTTCGCTACCTTGATCAACCTAAATATGCGATCCAACATAGTCATCCAATGGACATAGCTGATATCGAAAATTTGGACGAAGATGAATCCTTCATGTTCCGGAGCATTGTTTTTGATATCTAGTCCAAAAAATTAATTATTGAAAAAAATTATGTAAAAAATAAGAAGGGAAAATCTTGTTCATAGGTTAACCTTGCGAAAATGCGGGTGTTCCAAATCTGTTGACTTCACATAGAGACCGTAGATGCTCTTGATGATTCCATTGGAGGAATTGAGGCTAAGAATGCCATAATGTAATATGCCAGATATAAAAAGTATGTAGAACATAAATAAAATGCTAGAAATGGCAGAATAGCAACAATATAACCAGAATAATCACCACAATAACACGTAAATGATATAATAATAACAAAAAAAAATAACACTTTGACTCTGAGAGAAATGTTCACGGGCCTCTTCGAGGGGGAAACCTCCATTTGAGCAGAGATCTATTACAATAATCTCCAAGCTAAGGTTCTCATACCCTCGGCTCCAATTTATACTAAATATGTCTATTCAAAGAAGCATCTAGAGGAAGATCCCTCTAGAAGTGGAAGCTTTTATTAGGTCTTCTTACATTTGACTTATTATATTTTATTGCAAGGCCTTATTAACATCGACCTTTATTACATATGAATATATTGTTCTACCTATGTGTGGGTTAGGACCCTAACATGTCCTCCCCTTTAAAAACAACCTTGTCCTCAAGGCCTGAGATGTGGAAATTGTTGCAAAATGGTAGTTGGTTTCCAAGTGGAATTTGTTGGAGTTGTATCTTTCCACTGCATTAACACTTCCTTGATGGTTGTCTGACATAGGCGACGCTCATGCTGGTCCAAAATGGCTTGTGGATGTAGCCAAATGGCTCCTTCTTCGGCTAACTTGGGAAGTTTGGCTTGAATTTGGCACTTAGTTCTGATCACCTTCTTTAAGCAGGAAACATGAAAAACAGGATGTAGCTTTGAATGATTGGGCAACGCTAACTGATAGGTCACATGTCCCACAAGCTTGAGAACTGTATAAGGACTATAAAATTTGGGTGCTAGCTTCTGACAATGCTCGGCCTTGAGGGAATTCTTCTTGTAAGGTTTCAATCGAAGAAACACCTGATCCCCTTCTTCAAATTGACGTTCATAGTGACCTTGATATGCTTGTTGCATCATGTGATTCTGTGCCATGATTAAATTCTCTTTTAGGGTACAAAGAATAGCCTCTCAAACTGTAAGTGTTTGGTCAAATACCTGGAACTTCGAGACACCAGGTAAGTAGGAGAGAACTAAAGGTGGCTTCTATCCATACACCGCTTCAAAAGGAGTCATGCGTGTAGCTGTATGCTATGAAGTGTTGTACAACGATTCAACTAGGGGTAATGATTGAGCCCATTGATTTTTCTTTTCCCAGGAAAAACACCTCAAATATGTTTCCAAACACTTGTTGACAACTTATGTTTGACCATCAGTCTGGGGATGATAAGTTGTACTGAGATGTAATTGGGTGCCTTGTAGCTTGAATAGTTCTTGCCAAAAATTACTTGTGAAATTTGGGTCATGATAAAAAACAATAGAGTGTGGCATGCCATGAAGCTTGAAGACCTGATCCATGAAAATTTGAGCCATCGTGGATGTTGTAAACGGGTGTTGAAGATCACAGAAATGAGCATACTTAGAAAGGATATCAACAACCACCATGATGACTGATTTATTTCCCGATTTGGGTAAGCCTATAATAAAATCCATAGAGATGTCCTTCGAAATAGCAGGGGGAATCAGGAGCAATTGTAGTGTGCCTAGATATTTGACTGTTTCTCCCTTGTTGCATTGACACACATCACATTCAACGACAAAATTATGAATGTCATGTTTCATACCATCCCAGAAAAAAGAACGTTTGACCCTGTCATAGGTTTTGGTGAACCCAGAGTGCCCTGCTGTTGGTGTAGCATGAAGCTCAGAAAGTACCATGGATTTAAGCTTTGATTGTTTACTTAAATCCAAATGACCTCTATATCGAAGCTCATCATGGAGCCAAGAGTACTCTGGGGGAGCTGGAGCACTAGAATGCAATTGTTGGATCAACTGCGAACTTTTGGGATCTTTTAGCCATTCCTGGCAAACAACTTGGAGCCAATCTGGTACAATGAAGGAAAGAGAAAAAGGGATCCTTCATCTTCATATTTGCAGGAAAGTGCATCCACAACCACATTTTCTTTTCCTTTTTTGTAAATGATCTCATAATCATAGCCAAATAGCTTAGTCATCCATTTTTGTTGCTCTAGGGAGGAAATGTGTTGTTCCAGAAAATACTTGAGGCTTTTATGGTTTGTCTTAATTTGGAAGCATTTCCAAAATAGATAAGGGCACCATAAAGAAACAACATGAAGAATAGCCAACATTTCCTTTTCATAGATAGATTTTCCCAGATTTCTTTTATATAGTTTCTTATTGGTAAAGGCCAAAGGACGACCCTCTTGCATAAGGACAACACCAATTCCTTTCCCTGAAGCATCACATTCCAAGAAAAAGGTTTTTGTGAAATGAGGAAGGGCCATGAATGGAGTGGTGCACATGGCCATCTTCAAGGTTTGAAAATCTTGAGAAGCAGCTGGAGTCCAAGTGAAAGAGTTATCTTTTAGGAGAGCAGCGAGAGGTGTTGCAATCTTTCCATAATTCTTAACAAACTTGCGATAATAACCTGTTAAGCCCATAAATCCACACAAGATTTTGAGAGTCTTTGGGTGAGGTCGGTCTTGCATAGGTTCAATCTTTTTAGCATACACCCTAATTCCATCCTTTCCAACTATATGACCTAAGTACTCTACTTCTGAGGTGCCAAAAGAAGTCTTTCTATAGATGAGGATATCATCAAAGAAAACTAAGACAAAATGCTGGAGAAAAGGACAAAAGATATGATTCATGAGGCTTTGGAGGGTGGAAGGGGCATTACATAAGACAAAGGGCATGACCAAAAACTCATAGTGGCCCTCATGAGTTCTAAAGGAAGTATTGGGAATGTCTTCCTCTTTCATACATATCTGGTGGTAGCTCAAATGAAGATCAAGTTTAGTAAAGAATTGGGCACCACTCAATTCATCCAGAAGGTCACCAATGATAGGAATGGGAAATTTGTCTTTAATGGTAAGTTTGTTGAGGGCATGGAAGTCAGGACACATTCTCCAAGAACCTTGTTTCTTTGGGACCATGACTAAAGGATAAGAGTAGGGGATCGTATTAGGGTGGATAATGCCTGCATTATGGAGTTCCTAGATGATTTTCTCAATTTCATTTTCTTGGGAAAATGGGTGACGATATAGAGGAATATTGGGAGGAAGTCTTCCAGGTACAAGGGGAATGGAATGATCATGCATACTATGTGAAGGAGGGAGTCCTTGGGGAGTGGAAAAGACCACTTGATGTTTAGAAAGCATGGCTTGGAGATCTTACAACATCAAGGGTGTTTATGTTTCTTGTATAGCATGGAGTTGGGAAATAACACTAGAATGACCCTTGTTGAGAAGATTTTCCATGTGATGGGAACTAATGATCTCAGGTGAACTGGTGGTGATGCCTTGGAAATTATATTGGTGGCCCTCCTGGTCAAATTGCATGGTTAATTCCTTAAAATCCATGAGAATGGGACCCAAAGTCCTTATCCAATTTGTACCCAGCACAATGTCACAACCGCCCATGTCGATAGAAAACATTATAGATTTCAAGTGGTAGTCACCAATTTGGAGACACAAATTTTCACAACGCCTTCCACATTTCATGGAGCCACCATTGGCAATCATGATTTGGAAATTATTGACGACATGGATGTAGCAATGAGTTTCTTGGGCAACGCAGAGATGAATAAAATTATGGGTGCTTCCACTATCAACTAGAATGATGACCTTCCAATGCTTGATGTAACTAATTATCTTGAGGGTTTGGGGATCGGAGAAGCCAGCTAGAGCATTGAGGGAAATGACCGGCTCTACTTCGGGAGGGTCTAAGGGAGGGGTTATGTCAGTGGTTTCAGGTGACTTAGACACAAGGGGAGTTTCAACATCCTCTTCCAAAATATCCTCGGAGATGGCCATAAAACTATTTTGTTCCTTACACTTGTGGCCTAGGAAATATTTGTCATCATAATTATAACAAAGGCCTTTGAGTTGGCATTCAACAATTTCATCCTTGGTCAATTTTTGGATCTTTAGTGGAGCAGAGGGAGTAGTGGGATTTACTGGTTTAGGGAGAGGGATAAAGGAGGGTTTCCAGTTTAGAGAAGATACCACATGTTCTGCTTCTTTATCTCGTTTAGTAACCTCCACCCAACTCTGAGACTGAGCCATGAGGACATGGGCCCGAATCTCATCCTTGAGGCCACTGATAAACCATTCTTGAAAAAAGGAATTAGACATGCTTTCTATCCGAAAAGCCAGTCATTCAAAGGAACTTATAAAGTCTTCCACTATTCTTGATTGTTTCAACTTCGTCAAATGGTCCAAATGGTTGGTGTTAGTGTCAAAGTGTTCATAAATCTCTTCCACAAAGTGTGTCCAAGAAATATACCCTTGACAAGAAGTTTTTCTCCATTGCCACCATTACCAACGTTCTTGATCTAGATGGAGAACACCATACTAGAGTTTGGCCAAGTCATTTGTAATGTCGTATAAAGAGAAATAATGTTCCATTTAGGTTACCCAACTTGTGGGGTCCAAGACATTAAATTTGGTCACATCCACCCATGGAAGACGTAGGTCATGTTGAAAGTGATGGTTCTGAAAGTTATGGGAATGACAGGAATGTTCACCTTCAGTATGTGGAGGTGAGGAAGAGGAAGGGTTATTTGTAGGGATATGCAGTTTTGTGAAGAGTGTTGAAAAGACAATTTCAAGATGGGTGGTGAGGTCTTGCTTGATTTCCTCCATTGAGGACTATTTGGTTGTATTGATAGTGAAAACATTGGACCTGAGTTGTTTCAGTTCTTGTTGGGTCTTGATGAGACTAGATTGCAAGGTGTTGAAGTGAGATTCCAAGTCTTGGATATGGGTATGGGCCATGAGAATGGGGGAACTAAAAAGGGGCAGGCGAAGTAAAACATTTGTCCGAAAAATGATATGTATGAATGAGATAAGGGCGAAGAGATGAATCCAATAGAATAGGGCTCAAATAATGGTGAAAACATTTCCAAACTTTTTTTTTTTTACACCTGTAGAGTTATACTCTGGTTTGAAGAATACTGCAGAGAGGAAATTCCCAAATGCTTAACCAGAAAGAAATGTGTATTTACTTGGAAACCCAAACATACTTGCGTGGAAATAGATTTTGTTTGTGTTAATTTGTTTATGCTTCTCTCCCCAAGGGTTAGGTATTCAAGGGTTCTACATACAAGGGTTTTCCCTATGCTATAGCTCTCTGATATACATACAGGGTCCAACAATAGTACTCGGCCCAATATCTCAGGGAACTAACTAAGGAGGATAGACTGTACCCTTATTCGTACTACCCGACTACCTAGGTACTAGAGAGTATCTTCCCGAGTGTTTTTCTTAGTGGCACTATAGCAGTCAGGCGACCGATCAGTTTATCTAAAGAGGGAATCAGGAAATCTAGGTCGATCCGTACACAGGTGTTGTCTGATGTGCTACCACTAGAAGGGGTACCAGCAAGGGTTATAAGGGTTGCCAACATATGTGCGCTTAAGAACAACTTGTATTTTCTGCATGTATGAATCCCTTAACCACGAGTTTATGCACATAACAACAGATCTTTGTGGCTTAAACACGTTGGAATATGTCTCTACCCTGAAAAGAAAAATTACCCACAATTTCTGCGAAGGAAAGTGATTTGATACCACTTGTAATATACCAGATATAAAAAGTATGCAGAACATAAATAAATTTCTATAAATGGCAGAATAAAAACAATATAACCAGAATAATCACCACAATAATGCATAAATGATATAAGAATAACAACAAAAAATAACACTTTGATTCTGAGAGAAATGTTCATGGGCCTCTTCGAGGGGGCAACCTCCAGTCGAGCAGATCTCTATTACAATAATCTCCAAGCTAGGTTTCTCATAACTTCGACTCCTATTTATACTAAATATGTCTATCAAAAGAAGCATATAGAGTAAGATCCTTCTAGAAGCGAAAGCTTCTATTAGGTCTTCTTACATTCGACTTATTTTATTTTATTGCAAGGCCTTATTAATATTGACCTTTATTACATCTGAATATATTATTAATATTGACCTTATTAACACAGACTGAAGGACCGAGTCAAGGAATTGGAAGAAGCTTTGATTCCTATGCCATTGTTTGCCAATCCTTTGGCAATAGACATACCTCCCACCCCAGAATCCAAGTTGAAAGGATCCTCCAACCTTCTCGCATTGTGTAGAGGATATGTGGAGAATAATATCAAGAAAAGAATGGAACTGATTATTGAGGCATGGGAAACATCACAAACCATGACTTCCCTTGGAACGAGGGAACGTAATTTGCTCGAACATTTGCAGGAATATTTAAAAGATGAAGAAAATTTCTATTTAGACATGATCCTTCCTTTTGGCACCATTGTCAACAACATGAAAGAAATGAGAAGAAGACAACAAGATCTCCCATCCAAAAATCGGATCGCTTAATTAAATGCATGCTGGAAAAAAAAAGTGAAGAACATGCATCTTATTGTCCAGTCATGTGAACAAGCCATATCAAAGAAAGAAAAATTATTCACAAAGATGACCATAATAGACTTAGCTGGAAGGACCAACCACTTCCAAGACCCCAAGTTAATCGTCAACTCCTTTCCCTTAACTAAGTGTTATAATCCTAATTTGCACTAGACATGCATACCTGGCATCAGGCCATCTCACTTGCCATTTTTACCAAGCTACCATTTGAATAGCTCTTCAAAAAACCATCCTTTTGAGGGAATACATGCCCTGCACCACTATTGCCCACGTGTATATGCTATCTGACCAATTACATCCCGTGTATACTGACAAAAGAACAAAAAATAGAAAGTTGGAGACGAAACAGATATTTCTGGGTAATTGCCTAAACCGTTTGACCACTCATAGTCGGTCACTCAACCACCTAACTACCCTCTTCTAGCCTATAAAAGAAGAGGTAGGGGTCCCATTTGAATGAGTAATATAATAGCAAAGAAACTCTGCCCTTTTTTGTATTCCCCTTGCCCCAATATTTTTCAACCATTTTGTGAGGAGAATCATATGTGGAAGTGGTTGGTGCACAGTTGAAGAGGAGCACAGGACCAAGTTCGAGGAGCAGTGACTGATCTCACCATTGTAATTTACTTTTGTGAGGTTAATAAAAATAAGTACTTTTCCCGTCCCACCATATGAGCTGTTCAATATTCAATTTTGATTATATTTTATTGGAATCTCTAACCCATTAAGTTCATATATAAGATTCATGTTTGGATATCTTTCTTTGCTTGTTTATGAATGCAGGTTAGCTTTGGGAGGAGACTTGCAGTCAAGGAGAAACCGAACACAAAAGGATCGACATCAAATGTGGAAGTCAAGGTAGAGTAACTGGATCCTTTTACCCTTGTGTTTACATATGAATAATGGGGTCTATGATGGGATGATGGTAAAAAGTAGGAGACTTTAGATGGTCATTTCTGCATGCATTACAAAACCCTTATTGCTAGTCCGTAGGGGTTTTCCCACCCACAAAAGAATTGGCAACCATACTGGGGAAGATCTCAAGGGTTTTTGGGGATACTTTTTAGGTGTTTTAAATTGGTTTTATTACGTTTTTTTTGAGTTTCTGCAAGAGTCTGAGCTAGTAGGGATTCTGGTCTTCCATACCAATACTCCCTGGTGTCATTACTTGACTTATTTTTTCTTTTCCAGGAAGTCACAGAGGTATACGTGACCTGTACAAGGTCTGCATGCATATATACGTGCCCTACCTTTAGACAACCCACTTACATACGCTGGCTGATAAAGTGTTTAGTCATCCTGTTTCCTGTCAGAAGTGATCCTTCTTAGGAGTTTTCTAAATCTAGTTCTAGTCTCTGTTGTGGCAGTCTGTAGCCTAGGTATAACCTCATATTTTTTTTGTTTTATCAAAGTTTCCTTGCATCTTTTTCTATCAAAGTAAGTTCCTGTGTCTTTAAGGGGTTCTGGTTTTCAATACCAGTACTCCCTGCTTATGATTGACTACTTGTTTTTCATTTTTTTGAGGAGTTGCAGAGCTACATGCGGCCTGTAGTGGGCCTGCACATGTGCATATGTTCCCTTCCCTTGGAAATCCCACGTACATATGCTTGTTGTTTAAGTGTCAGTAGCGCGCCTGTTGAGAAATGTTTTTTTAGAAGAGGCAATAATCCTCTTCCTTTTTAGGAGTCACACTTCTTAGGGGTTTTCTTGATCTAGCCCTGGTCTCTGTAATAGTAGTCTGTAGCCTAGGTTTGATTTTAGCATAGCTTTCTTTTGCTTAGAAAGATTTTTTGTTTCTCTTTATGAGGTTTTTGGATGAGATAGTGAGTCTTTTATGATCCGCCATTTTGGGTTTGGTCAGAATCCCTGCGATCCACAAGACAACCATAAGTCATTTCTTGCTTTTGTCTTATCTTTATTTTTCATTTTTCTTTTGAAAAGAAGAAAATAATACATTTTGAAATTTCTTGTTTTTGGAGGCATAATAAAAAAAATCTAGATTTCACTTTCTTTGCTTGGTCAAGTAGTTGGTTGTTTTCATTAATAATTAGGAAAAAGGCTGCTTTCATAAGTTCTTGGCTATTGACTTAGGACAATAAGTAGCTCATAGTTGAGAGAAATCTTGTTTTGAGTTTTCTGTTAAAATATCTTAGGAAAAAAAGTAGTTTGAAAAGTTGGTGAAAGAGTTTAAATGTGCAAATCTGAATTTATCAAGAAGAAGTAATTTTGTTTGCAACTTTCTGTTTGTTTTCTTCTTTTGTCTCCCAACACATCACTAGTTTCATTTCCACTTCCTTTGACTTAAGACAAGCCACAAAAAATTAATGATTAATTAAAATCAACTAGACTTTATGTTTGTAGGGTCCATCAACTAGTCTAGGCTACAACCTTGATTTAGGATTGGAGAGGAAACTCTTCAAGGCTACAAAAAAAAAATAAGAGTCTGTGCTAGGGAGTGCTAAAATTCCAGTATCATGAAAGTTATCTGGGAACACCCTCTAAAACAGGGGCTATAAACAAGGTCGCGTGAGGAAAGGTAGTGGAGATAACCCCTCCAAAGCCGGACCAAGTGTAGTGGGGAACACATATAGAGGGGTTATCTTGGGATTTTGTTGATCACATTTTCCATGGAGCTTCGTGGGTTTCGAATCTGTTCGAGGTCCTCAGTTGTCTTCCAAAAAAATTTATTTCGATACCCTTGATAGGTTTCGAGCTTGCTACCCTACTCATTGTGGTCCACCCGATTGTCGATTGTACCCGCTTGGTGACTATTCACGCACTAACAACCTAGTTGCCTTTATTTTAGGGACTTACACAAGTGACTGCAAGGGTATATTGTGGTAGCTAGGACATAAATCTGGCCAGGCTTTGAAGATTATACTCAGAGGGTGCTTCCGTATTCGATTTTCACTTGCATCAATAAGTTTCTCTAGTGTTGGTTGTTGTAACTGTTCGTCCAACTAGCTAGTGACTGGTTGTTTCATCTCATAGGAACTTTTTCTAGTGTGTGATGGTTCTTGAATGATAATAGATATCCCTAGTGTTTCATTGATATTATCACACAGTGGAGGATCAGAAGCTTCACCGTTCACGAAGGCTTCTTGGCGAGCCACCAGTCAATATGGAGCCACCCTCGCCACCGCTAAGGTGAAGGCTAGAACAACAAGGGTCTTTTCAGGTGACCAGGTCACAGGAAACTGTGCCCAACCCATCTCTGAGAGAAGAAATTTTGATTCTGGAGGAACCAACCATTTCATACTTTCGAGCGAAATCTCTCGGCCTGTACGAACCTCCAAACATTGATCTATCGACGCCCGTCATTGTACAAGTTTATCCTTACGAGCGCCTAATAGTGTCACAAGAACCAATGGAAGAAAATGTTGTGAATGCTTCAAGCAGTACCCATATTCCCTGTACGGTTGTCACTACAGGGGGTGTTCTACCTCCTCACCAACCATCGCCAGTCTGGGCCATTATGGTCTCGACTGCATCTACCTCAGACAATGGTCTGATTTCATCTATGGCAAAGATCACTGCTCCTTTTACCTAGAATGTGATAGGCCCTCCATTCTCATACAAGATGCTTGGCTTTGGTACAATCCCTGTACTTTCCTACTCCACTCTACAAACTTTAGGTCTCGGGGCAGGGATCTCTAACGCTCCTCTACAAGGATGCATGGGGGGAACTTCAACTTCCTATAATGATTTTCCTTATGGAGGAGGTCATATACCTCCTTCGTCCCCTTCGCTCGGCGGTGCTCACCAGCATCCCACCGGGTCGAACACAAATTTTGGTTCGTTTGGAGTAGGTAGTCAAGGACTTCCTTCTTATATCATGTCGGTTGGTTCGACATCGTTCTCTTTGTTTGATGTGTTTGTTAACAATTCTTTTTCGTCGACTGCCTTGTCGGTCGGGGGAAACCCTGGTTATGGACAACAAAATCCTGTATAGGTTACTATTCCTGCACATGGGGCAAACTTAGGAATTCCTTCCTCACAAGGACCATGGAATCCATGGCAAGGATCAGTTCCTTTGCCAGGAATGTCGATCAGGGGCAACCCCTTCCATAGCCAATGGAGCCTCGAGCAAGGCTCAACACCTATGCCTGACGGATCGACAAGGGGAAACCCTTTCCAAAATCCTTGGAATATGACGCAATCCCAACCCTTCACGTCCTATTACAAGAGACAGACGATGAAATATCAACAAGAAGATAATCCATACGTTGGTCAAGGCCATGGTTATTACCAAAACCCTGGCCAACAACCTAACTTTTCTTGGAAACTTGGTGCCAGTGAAACTCCAAGATCCTTTTTCCCTGGTCACATTCAATAGCCCAAACTATCGTTTCTGGAAACTCTGCACTTTCCAGACTTAACAAGTTTATTGAATGACCCCATCTGTCACGATCCACGTTGGCCTCCTATGACAACCAAGTTTCCTTTGGACATCCAAAAGTTTAAGGCCAAGACTAACAAGATCTAGGCGATCATGTGACTACCTTCCATCTTTGGTGCTCATCCAATTCATTGAAAGATGACTCCGTCCAGTTGTTGTTTTTTCAACGCATTCTCATCAGGAGTGCTGCGAAATGGTACATTGAGCTCGACCGCTCGAGAAACTCTTCCTTCGGTGAATTGGCAATGTCTTTATTAAACCATTTCCAATTACCTGTGAGATACAATGCCAACACTGAATTGTTGGCCAACTTTGAGCAGACAAAGGAGGACCATATCTTCGATCACATATGAGAATGAAGACACTGAAAGAGTTTGATAAAAGTGCCAATCCCACCAAAATTCCTGATTGAGTGGTTCCTTAAGTCTTTGGTACCCCAGTTATCCAAAGACGTCGCAATGTCGGGAGTGTTTTCTAAAGAAGATGCAATAATGAGAGCTCAACAGCTAGAGATGATTTACTCTTAGTCTGGTTTACTTTATGAATTTTTTCCATATGCACTACAGTCAATACTTGAGAAGACCAGACAGAGAGATGGACCACATGTTGATGGTATTGTTGGTTCAACACAAACGAAGCCTGCTGACCAACTGTCAAAATAATTGCAACAATTGTCAATACATCAAAAAGTGGCCATCCAGACCACTGGTCAAGATGCTCCCCCTACCCAAACGTCGGATGTACACAATGTGTAATTGACTAACCCAAAGTCCACCCAGTCGCTTGAAGGAAAGAAGAAGCAACGAAAGAAGGGTAAGGGGGATAAGAAACCTACCGATAATGATGGCGGGGGAAACATTGAAAATAAGAAGTCGAAGTATCCATGTTACCTGTGCCCGGAGGACCACCCGACTCACTAGTGCCCTCAGCTTGCGGAGGCCCAAAATTTATTGGCGCAACAACAGGCTATTGTGTTAATGAACCCATTTCAACATGGGAAAAATTTAACTCAAGCCTCTCCGAGCACGAAAGGGGGCAGTCAAGGACCCCCTCCATCTTCAAGTAATTCTTCATCCACGAACATGTATATGATGAAAGGTGAATCCTATATATCGAATAGAGCGCATGATTATGGAATTCCAAACACCTCTAAGAAGAGTAAAGAAGACGAAAACCCACCTCTTCCTCTCTATATCGAGAAGATGTTGGGTGAAACAATGACATGCATCCCAAAAGGTGCATTCAAGAAATATTTTCACAATTCAAATGCAAGGGCTGCCCATAACTACTCTATGGTGGAGGATTTGTCTCAAACCCCTTGTGTGATGTCTTCTTTGGAGGTCCTCCAGAGATACCCTTCCTAGAGAAAGGCTCTATTAGCCGCCCTAGGATCTGCTGAGACTTGTAATCCAGGTACAATCATTCTTGATACTATCAACTTAAAACATCGTCTTCCTTACCACATAGCATTTCAGATAGTAGTGGCTTACCCCACAAAAAATTTTACTCGGAATATTTTTTGCACGGTGGTGATGAGGGTGCCTTGACAAGCGTGATGTATTTGGCGTGTTGGAAGGCTATTGGCCAAGCCATTTTGTCTCTGTCACCTACTCTTCTCATCGCATTCGATAGTCATTCGTTCCAACCGCATGGAATCATCCCCTCTTTTCCCATGCAGTTAGGGGTAAGACCATGTGCGTCAAGGTTGAAGTGGTCGATGCGTCTCTTGAATACAATCTCTTGTTAGGAAGGAGTTGGACCTATGCTATGCAAGCAGTGGTCGCTACATTTTTTCTGGTCTTGTTGTTTCCACACAAGAGACAGATAGTGACCATTGACCAGTTGTCTTTCTCCCATCCTGACCCTTCATCAGGGGCATCCACGGTTCCGATGATTGACAAACCTCAACTTGACATCGTCAACATAGGGGTGTTTTGTGCCCACCTTTGATGTGTACTTTTGATTTCCCACCTCCTTTTGACGATGTTAAGTTTGTTTCAAACCAACCTAAGTTTGAGATTTTCCAAGTCTCATCATTTCGTACAACTTAATTCAATGATCCGTGGAATCTTCCTTCCCCATCAACCACGATGGAAGGGACAGGGAACCATGGTATGTTCATGCCCTTGTTTGCGGCAGAAGTTATGTACTCAATAGTTCAACAAGATTCTACTGACCTTGATCTAACTCTCGCACATGCGTTATATCCAATTCTCGAGCCTATTTGTGCTCAAGGTTCCCTTGCCAATACAGACTCTTTAGACTTAGTCATTCCTTCTGATGAAGTGATTATTGAAGCAATGACTAGTCTGGACAGACCCTGGGATGATCTCCATCACAGATCTTATTTCCTCCCAGAGTTAAGAAGAATTGAAGAAGGAGAATTCACTTTGACTATGAATGGAGATAGGTCTTGTCCTATCAATCCCTTGGCTACACACTTTGTGTATGTTGATGGTAATATGGAAACCACTGCTGACACGATACCTATTGATATCTCTAGAATCCCTGGCATCATAGAGAATATTCTCGTTGGAGTTGATTGTTCCCTCGAGGAGATTCGAATATACACAAATTTATTCAAATAATTTTGCGACATTTTTTTCTGGTCTTACGAGGAAATGCTAGGAATTGATCCAAGAATCATCAAAAATGAAATCATGACTTATCCTGATGCTAAGCTAGTTCGACAGAAGCTTCGTCTATTCAATCCTAAGAAATCAACAACTATTAAGGCTGAAGTAGAGAAACTTCTCAAAGTAGGTTTTGTCTACCCCATTCATTTGACTCAATGGGTGTCAAATCCCATTCCAGTGGACCAAAACAGGGTACGATTTGTGTATGTACGGAATTCCGTGATTTTAACAAAGCTTTTCCAAAGGATAGTTTCCTCACACCATTTATTGACCATATAGTCGATGAATGCGCAGGTTGCGAGGGTTTTTATTTCATGGATGGTTTTTTGGGATACAATGAGATACAGATCAAACCCAAAGACCAACACAAAACCACTTTCATTTTCCCATGGGGTACATTTGATTATTAGAAGATGCCTTTTGGTATGAAAAATGCTGGAGCTACCTTTAAGCGAGCCATGTATTTTTCTTTCCACGATCTCAAGCATATAGTCGAGGCCTACCTAGATGATTTAGCATCGTGATCTCGTAAAAGAGATGATCATCCCACACACCTCCGACTTATCTTTGAGCGATATCGCTACTACCATATTCGCTTGACTCCAAACAAATGAAACTTTTGCATGACATCGGGTTGTCTGCTAGGTTTCATAGTTTCAACAATAGGGATCATGGTTGATCCTCTCAAAGTTGAGGCAATAGTTCAGTTGCCTCCACCGCGCATAATCCTTCAGCTTCAAATTTTACAGGGAAAAGAGAACTTTATACGATGTTTCATCACAAAATATTCCAAGATCACAAAGGGATTTATGCGTTTATTGAAGAAGGACGTTCCTTTTCATTGGGACGAAGCCACTCAATTCTCTTTCGAAGTGTTGAAACGTGCCCTCAGGACTGCCCCTCTATTTCATCCACCCAATTATAATAAAGATTTCTTATTGTACTTGGCTGCGATAGAGTCGAGCATCAGTATGGTCTTAGTTCAGGAGGATCATTTTCTCTCAGAATATTTCATTTATTACCTGAGCCAAGGCTTGGTTGGACCAAAACTTAATTATTCCCATGTTGAAAAACTTGCGTTGGAAGCAGTTCATGCTATCCAATAGTTTCGTCATTATATCTTGTTTCACAAGACCACCGTCATTGTCGTTGTGAATCTATTTCAGTACGTGTTGACACGACGAGTAATTGGTGGAAAGATCAGTAGATGGATAGTTGTCCTCTAGGACTTTGACTTAGATTTTGTTTTTGCGAAATCCAAAAAGTTGTTGGTCTTTGCGGAACTCATCTCAGAACTTCTAGTTGAGTCAGGTGATGTTATGCCCTAAGAATCGCTTATTAAAGGAGACATGTTTGTGATCGTGTCTTTGAATCCCTGGTATGGATATGTACTTATATATCTCCAGACTTTGAAGTGCCCCGCCTCTGCTTCTCATTATGAGTGTTGTCATATATGCCATCAGGACAATAACTATCTCATACTCGAGGACACTTTGTATCATCGAGGTGTATATTTCATCCTTCGTCGATGTCTCACTCATGAAGAAGCTTAAATAGTGCTTAAAGATTGCCACACTGTAGCATGTGGCGATCATTTATCTGGGTTGGTGACAACCCAAATGATTCTATGAGCTGGTTACTTTTGGATGACATTAATAAAAGATCGTGTTGAATCGGTCAAGAAGTGCCACCAGTGTCATATCGTCTCTTGGAAGATGAGGACACACCCCACTCCCATGTTTCCCATCATTACCATTGTTCCCTTCACCAAGTGGGGCATTGATTACACTACATGTAACCCCCCTTTAACAAGGGGGAATTGTTATATCAGTATAGCAGTAGACTACTTCACCAAGTGGGTCGAAGTTATGCCAACTTTCAAAGATGATGGTGATACTGCAACACTCTTTTTATTTAACCAGATTATAGCAAGGTTCGATGTCCCAAGAGAGATTGTAACTAACCATGGTAGTCACTTTTAGAATAAAATGATGTCTAAGTTAACATCAAAGCTTGGGTTCAGGAAAGAAAATTCATCACCCTACTACCCACAAGTGAATGGTCAGGTGGATGCTGTAAATAAATCTATTAAGACCATTCTACAATGAACAATCAATCCAGCCAAGTCAAACTGGCATTTGATGTTATACTTGACATTATGGTCCTACCGAATGTCTGTTAATACTGCAACCAATTTCTCACAGTCTCAACTCATTTATAGGATGGAAGCAGTCTTTCCCATAGAGTGCCAGATCCCATCTCTAAAGTTGGCAGTACAGTTATTACTAAATACTTCACTACTTGAAGAGTGTTTATTATACCTCGAGCAGCTCAATGAGAAATGTCGTGATTCGACCTTGGCTAATGAGGCTCACAAGAAAAAAATTAAGTGTCAGAATGATCGGTCCGTTCGTCCTCAAATTTTATCTGAAGGCAACCTTTTCTTAGTCTATGACCAAGATAAGGACCCCTTGGGGGCAGGCAAGTTCAAACCCATGTGGTTCATATCTTTCATCATAAAAGAGGCTCTAAATAAGGGTGCTTATCGTCTGGTGGATTTAGAGGGAAATTCTTTGGCGGAGCCTAGAAATGGGTTGTACCTCAAGAAGTATTACTCGTAGGTGGGTCGTCTTGGGTGACTTCTTGTAACATATGTATAGTTCTTGTACATTTGTTTTTGTAGTTTTTTCCTTTTTTTTTATGGACATGTCGTTTTTGATGTCATCTTTTTCACAGTGGTAGATGTCATGTGAATCAGAGGTGTTCATTGAGTTCGCAAATGATGCTAGACGACACACTCGTAGGCTTTCTTCCATGGCTTGGGTGATTTTCTCACCTCAAAGCCAATTGATATCTTCATGAGGTATTTGTTTAGGTGACACCAAAAAAAATGTTTCTGAATATAGCGCAGTCTTATAATTTCTTCGTGACTCTTTGTCGTGTGGTATATCTCACCTCTGAGTCTACTTAGATGCTCAACTGGTTGTGTCTCAATTAAATGGAGTTTACTGCATTTATGATCCTACTCTGCATCGATGATTCCTTAGGGTAAGTCTCTTAGAACGAAGCTTTGATTACATTACGTTTATCCATGTTCCTAGGAGATTGAATCAAATCACAGTTACTCTAGCTAATCATATATTAGATTGGCATATTTCACACATGTAAGAAAACACACACACAGACACACATGTAAATACATTTGTAAATAAATGCAATCCATAAAACTCAAAAATATGTAAAAGAACACACACACACACACACACACACACACACACACACACACACATATATATATATATATATCGCAAAGCATCAAAGTACATAGGTGGGCGCAAGTGCCTCAAAAAATATGTGTCCAGTAGAGAGTCATGGAGCTTATGCCCTAAAAAATATACAAAAGATTCCCTCGGCACGTAATAAGTGTAGCCTAATTAAGGGCGGGGCCTATTGTCCCTGCCATAATGACCAATGATGTTGGCCAAACACCGAAAAATATGGACCCAGGTCCATGGTACCCTGATAATGTGAGTCTACATAAACAGTGGGAGATCCTCAATCTCCTCCATAGTAACTGTACGAGTAAGAACGGTGAGGTTCCGCTCCACCCGTCTCAAAACTATTTCATCCTCTCCGGTTGGAGGTCTGCCTACTACTGCTAGTCCACCAGCCACAGATGGTCTTGCCTCTGGTCAAGGATTCCACCTAGTCCTTGTGAAGTCTGCTGGGCGCACTAGCCCCACACATGCACATAAGAGATACATACGTGTCAGATACTCTCGTATACAAAAAATGATATATATGAAAAAACATAAAAATTAAATAACTTTAGAAACAAAAAAAATTACCCATCTCTCCTTGCTCCTCTCCGGGAGGTACAGGCATGTCAGGATCTCTAGAATAGTTGATCCCAGTATAGGGGTAGTCCTCTATGGATGGAATCTTTCGTGCCCACCATGAAATTTTTTTTTTGTCGAAGGCCTCAATAGTCCTCCCCCCACCCTATCACGACAACAGCGCTGCCCATCTGCATAACGCTAGGAAAGAGGGCTCATGCCATCGTAGTGTCTCTCTAGGGTTGAGACATGGTACCCTCTCAAAGAAAAAGGAACACAAATTAGTCCCGAACCCAAAGTTTTTGTGTCTTCGAATACAACACTCTGTCAACTACCTCTTCATGCAGTCTAGTAAGGTGGTACTCCAGTCAAAAGTTTGTGCAATTAAGCACTCAACCACACAATTCGTGTGTGCCCAAGAATCCTGATGTAAATATGCGGATCTAGTGATCATCCCAATGAGAAAAACTATCACTTTCAACGATAAGTTATAAATCTTGTTTATCAGCACCTGTGTTCCCACTTTGTCTGTGCCAACCTTGCAATGGAGTCCAATCAACCCCTCTATGTTGTGAGGCCCAGAGGGAAATGTGCAAATGTTGATTGGTTCCCCTCTCCTTGAGAGGCCAATTATAAAGTATATATCTTCAGTCGTTGGAGTCAACGACTGTCCCTCAAGCATTAATGCCTCTGCATCTAAGTGCCAGTAATCTACCATGGCATTCACCAGCCTTGATTGTTCCCGCATAAATGTACACTGGAATAATTTCAGCAAGCCACACTATGCCAATGAGGCATTAGCATCAGGGTCCTCTTCGAAAAAATTATCAATGTCCTCATGCTCCCTCTCCCTCCAATGAACATACATCCTGCATTTGACAAATTCAGGGGGGGTTAACTCTTGCATCTTTCAAATTTTTCAACATGTTGGAGGGAATATGTAGGTTGTAGTATACACAGTCGCATATGCACGCATGCAGTATTTTTTCTACACGCGTGCATACACTGGCTATCATAGGAAAACCCGCGTATACATAGGGATGACCTTTTTAAAGGTCAGTGTCCATGTTGGTGCAATTATATGTATAATATATTACCAAACATAAATTATCAAATGGGATTTGTAATCAGTAGAGTTGATGCACTATATGTACCGATAACATATAGCTTCCTACATTTGTTTAGTATAGCTACATAAGAAAACAACTTAGAAACCAGCACACTCTTAAAAATAACAATCTTCACACAACTCGAAAGCTGGAAAGAAAAACTCATAAACAAGAAAAAGATCTTGCTCAAGTGATGGACCTGTTCATTGATGGCTCATGAAAGGAAAATATGAACTTTGATTCTATCCCCTGAAACAATTAAACTAATAAGTGGGATGCTCCATTAAATCTCATGTATGGTGAAATATGAAGATCCAACCGTTCCTTCATTATCCCACTTTGCAACAAATTCAAATAGTGAAATCAGACAAAATAACATGAAATCAAAATAAAAAATACATGAAATGAAAATCTACAATAACAATTTACAACAATCTTACCAAGTTGGATCAATGGCCCTTGCCGATGCCAACATGGAAGATTTAGATCAACATATGATAACTTCTAAGAGAGACAAAATCACTGAATCCAAACTTGCATTAATCTTCAACAAGGAGGTTTACAAAAGGAGTCTCTTCATGAATCCAATCTACATCATAACAATTCTCCTCAAGAACCTAACTCATAACAATTCCTTTAATATACATAATAATAATTCTTCCCCTCCCGCATCTACATAATAATGATTCTCCCTTCCCTCTCATGAAGAGAGGGAACTCTCTTTTATACATGAGAGCTTTGAAAAGAAGACAAACAACTCATAATTATAGATCCACTTTTCTCTCAACCCATTTCTCATTATTACAAAATATTATCATTTCAAATCCTCACACATATCTCTCATATATCTTGGATAAGATATGACAACCAAATCTCCGTGATATTCTCCTTAGAATAGGATTGAATTATCTCCTCAAATCTTGAAATGGTGGAGGAAGTATTCGAGAAGTCTTTTGAACTAATCCTTCACATGATAAAGCTCACACATTTTTGAGATATATGAAAACATGTCAATTTTCTAATATTTAATCACAAATTCTCTTTTAATACTAAAATAAATTATTTGGAAAAAAATAAGGTTTAACCCATATTTAATTATGAAAATGGTATCATGAAAGGTTAATGAGGCGATGAAATGTGAAAAATGATGAAGGGAAAAGTGGATGGAAATACGACATTTCTGAGACTCAACAGTCCTCCCAAAAATAAAATAAAAAGAAATACACAAATGACTAATTGAAATGCAAGAAGGGCTAGTATGTACTTACATGGCCCAAGCGGAAGTTTGTTTCGTCCACTGAATCTCTCGGGATCAACTCTTTTGACAAAGGGGTGTTTTTGGCTTTTTAGTCAATTTCTCAATTAACAATGGTGATAATGAGTTGCTAGCTTCTATTTATAGACTTTTTGGCTCCTTTTTATCATTTTTTGGGGCCCTTTGTCATTTTTTCTAGCCTGAAAATCATTTAGTATGGTCAAGGAGTTTCTTATGGATTGTTTCGATAAGTGTTACTTTGGATATTGGGAAACGTTTTGGATATTTGGGGCATTTTTAAGGTCCTTTGGTAAAAATACTTTTTTCTGACTTGTTGCATCTAAGTTAGGATTCCACCTCCACTTGTTGTATCTTGTTGTCTTTGTCACTTTTCCATAGGATCAACCCCATCGATTTGCAACACATAACCATTATTGTTGCTTTAGAAGTGTCGTAATTTAGTTGTAGAGCCTCCCCTTTCATGGATTCCCTAGGTAGATCCTGGTTCAATTTTTGGCATCCATGCTGTCATTAATGACTATAGGCTTAGGAGTCCTTATTAGTCTTCTCCTTATTACGAGTTTGAGCCTCATTTTAATGATTCATTATCATTCTTGACCTCACCCTCGGGACTCCAAAAACAAAATGGGTCTTCTTTTAAGTCCTTTTCAGACCCTCTAAACATGAAAAGATTGTCGAGCAATCTTGTTTCCCTTCATGCTCGCTAAACTGAAATTTGAAGGCACATATGTCTGACGATGGTTTACCCATTTTTCGGTCTGGATGGTCAACTGTATGAGCAAAGGTATACTCTAGGAGCTTCGTTTCTCTAGAAGAGTATTCTCAGGTATAATTTTACCCCTTTTTTAGGCCTGAGGGACTAAATTTATGAAAAAGGAACCTCCACAGAGTCTAGACTTAAGCTCTTTTTAGAATCCCTATAATTGAAAATATTTCTGAGTGACCTTGTTCCTTCACACTCACTAAAATGGTCCAAACGAAGATCTCATATGAAGTCCATAGTTAAGTTTTTTTCAGACTCCTTAAATATGAAAAATTTGACGAGTGATCTTGTCTTTATCACAGTCGTTAAAATGGTTTTGAATAGATGTCTTTTCGGTGCTAGTTTACCCCTTTTTCGAACTGACTAGACTACCTTCAAAAAAGGTACCCCGGTGGAGTCTCGTTTTATATTTTTTTTAGACTGTCTAAAAATGAAAAACCGCCCAACTTACCTTCTCTGGGCTCATTAAAATTACATCGAAGGACGTTATCATTGTTTCTAGCTAATCACATTCACATTCCTGTGTCTTTTGGCCTAATGTCGGCTCCATGTTGCCCTCAATTGAACCATTTGAAGCATGCCTTATACGCAAGCCTTGTAGCACTTTTGCCTCTGCATCTTGACACCTTGACCCATGGAGGGATCTTCCTGAGTGTCCTTTTCCTGTATATGTTTTCTTTCTCTGAACATTAGTGTGTTCCTTGTGCTTGGAACTAGTATGTTTACGACACTCCTTCCTCGTTTGTAACATATCATTCTTTTATTCTTTTTCAAGCTCCCCAAAAAATATTGAAAAAGACAAAAAAATTAAAAAAAACTCAAAAAGAGGATGGGAAAAGTATTTTCTCTTTTGGCAGCACAATGAGTGACCCTTCGACAAAGTGCATCCTTCTGTTTGTTTGTCAAGCTCAGGGAAATAATGTGAACTTAGGAAGTTGTTCTCGCTACATAGAGTTGTGTCCTCCTCCATTTGGTTATTCTTCTAAACATATGGAGAGTTTGCGTTACCTTCTGTATCAAGAACTTATGTCAATACCATGCTTTCTGGGTCTCATATTTTGTCGTGCTATTGTCCAAGGAAATGTTTTACCAATATTGAGTCGACCCTTCTGCAGTTTGTCTCTTGACCTCGTGCCCGACCATCCCAAAATCCCAATCAAGTCCTTGTTCAAAATCACTAAAGCCCTAAGCTTGATCATCAAGATCCTCTCATCTATTCCTGATGAGCCATCGAAGACCTCTGGGTAGTGAATTCGTACACCCATATTACACTCCTACCCGAGTTATGAATATTTTGAAGTTGTTTCTTGAGCTCCGAAGGCCTCATCTCTAGCCATCAGGCATAATTTGATTTTTAATGATGAATACTCTACATGTATATCTTTTTGATTTCGAGAAGTAGATCTGCTATGTATTTCTCCTGGCTACACTTTATATAGTTATATGACATGGATCTGCAGTGTATTTGATTGGTATCCGTGATTTTATTTCATTCCAAGCATGAGTATGCCCACCTCAGTGAGACAATTGTTATTTTGTAGATGGAACCTCCCGAACTCTAGTCCCTGGGCTCACTTGCTTCATACGTTGGTGAAGATTAGTAATGTATTTTAGCCATCATATGCTCTTTTGATTTCACACATTAGCGAGCATCTTTTATAACTCTAATTTGCACCAGACATGCATACCTGGCATTAGGCCATCTCACTTGCCATTTTTTCCAAGCTACCATTTGAATAGCTCTTCAAAAAACCAGTCATTTGAGGGCATACATGCCCTGCACCACTACTTCCCATGTGTATACACTAGTTGACCCATTACAACCCTCGTATACTGACAAAAGCACAAAAATAGAAAGTTATAGATGAAATATAGATTTTCGGGTAATTTCCTTAACTGTTTGACCCCTCATAGTTGGTCACTCAATCGGATAACTACCCTCTTCTAGCCTATAAAAGAAGCGGTAGGGCTCCCATTTGAAGGAGGAAGATAATAGCAAAGAAACTCTGCGCTTTTTTGTATTCCCCTTGCCCTAATATTTTGCAACCATTTTGTGAGGAGAAGCATATGTGGAAGAAGTTGGTGCATAGTTGAAGAGGGGCCCAGGACTAGGTTCGAGGAGCAGTGGTTGATCTAACCATTGTAAGTTACTTTTGTAAGGTTAAGAAAAATAAGTATTTTTCCCGTCCTGCCATATGAGGTGTTCAATATTCAATTTTGATTATATTTTATTGGAATATCTAAACCATTAAGTTTATATATAAGATGCATGTTTGGAGTTCTTTGTTTGTCTGTTTATGAATGTAGGTTAGCTCTGGGAGGAGACTTGCAGTCAAGGAGCAACCGAACACAAAAGGATTGACATCAAACATGGAAGTCAAGGTAGATTAACTGGATTCTTTTACCCTTGTGTTTACATATGAATAAAGGGGTGTATTATGGGATGATGGTAAAATGTAGGAGACTTTAGATGTTCATTTATGCATGCATTACAGAACCCTTAGTGCTAGTTCGTAGGGGGTTTTCCCACCCACAACACTAAGCAAGGCTTCGATAAATAGGTTGATATTTTTAAGGCGCTGTCTTTGGAAAAGTTTTACAACATCCTTGAATATGTTAAAGATGAAGTCGACAACTGGTTGGTCGACTATTCAATACAGAATGAGGAAATTGATCAGGCTTTGTGTAATCTTTCTATCGACTTCAGGGAATTAGAAAAAAAAAAATTCAACATAAAAATCTGGAATGATATCAACGTTTCCCCAATGAGAAGCTACATTGAAGAATGGATTGAAAGGGAATTGAAGCAGGTCGTCGATGAAAGGAAACATGCAGTTTCCACGATTCCAGTAGCCATTGATGACATCAATAAAAAGACATCAAAAATTTGATAGCAAAACGGGTGATATGTATCATCACTGTAAGTCTATACTGATCACATCATGCATTGTTTATCAACCTAGTTATTCCACTTTTTTAAATAGAAATTTCTAGACAAAGACTGATACCTTTCAATTCTTTTCAGGTATCACACTCTATTGTCCCCCACTTCTTCTTTCCAGGATCCTATTTCTTGTACATATTTCTCTTATGGTCCGCGGGAGCCCCAATCCCAGTCTATATGACAAACATATTTAAATTTCTAGGAATATGTAACAAACAATATTATTTTTTGATATATTTCAAATAAAACTATTTTTTATCTCCTTTTAAATTTATGTCCTCATAAACTTTTATATTCTACTATGCTTATGGTCCGCAGGAGCCCCAATCCCAGTCTATATGACAAATGCATTTAAATTTCCAAGAATATGTACCAGACAATATTATTTTTTGATATATTTCAAATTAAATTGTTTTTTATCTCCTTTAATATTGATGTCATCATAAATTTTTATCTTACACTATGATGAATGTCAAGAAATTGTATTTATTTAATTTTAATATAACTTTTTTTTGTCCTTCCACATATAGAGACAAAATAAACATAACTTTTCAACATAGCAAAATAAATTATATATTTTCAAAAAATAAATGGGACTCAAGAGGCCACATTTCATTTACTGCATGGATACCACTTGTGATTCATGCTGCTTGCCACATCTCCGCTGCAGTCTCCATCTGCCTCCACTACTTTTTCCCATCCTTGTGCATTTATTCCCAATTCAACCCGACAGGGACTACGCTGCCACACATCACTTGTTTTTGTTAGTGCTTTGTTAAAACAATTAATAATTAAAAATTTAACTCACGTGTCTTTTTGTCTTGTTGTTAAATACGTCCCCAAAGTGCATATACACATTGGGATTCTAGTAGTGCACCTTCCATGGGACAAAAGAAATGAGGGCCCAATGTGTAAGCATGACTCTCTTTGGAAGCTTCGTCTTTCTGGAGGAATAGAGTAGAGCCACCATGTAGTCACATCAAATCTTGAAAATGGGCATCTCATTCTTACTAGCCTCTGCTAGGACTGAGAAATCCAGGTATCCCTTGAGAGCACCTATGTCAATTGTAATAACTTGTACTAAGTCGTTTTTTCGATCACGATCACACAATTTCTCTCTCTGCTCTATGTACTACCCACCACTACTTTAATCGATTGCGATTTCCAATTGGCTTTAATTCACGACTGACACATTGATGCCAAAAGACATGATCATCAATTTCTCATCCAAGTTGTCATGAACATACTCACTCGCTAAATAATGAAAACCGATATTAAGAAATTTGGAATAATCAGAACTATGAAAAATTAATATATCAAATCATATTTCCATAATTTGTTACAGTACAAATAATATCCATAAGCTAAAGCTAAGATTTTCCTCACTCGCTTAAGAATGAAAACCAATACTAAGAAATCTAAAATAATGAAAACTATGGAAACTAATATATCGGATCATGTGTCCAAAATTTGTGATGGTACAAATAATATCCATTAACATAAGGAGGCAATTCATATTGTCTAATTAATTGCAATATGAAAAATCGTATTGTCCAATTAATTGCAACCTAAAAGAGTGGCGTTTCATTTTTCTCTTAAGAACTATGGGAAACTAATATATCAAATCATACTTTCAAAATGTGTGAGGGTACAAATAATATCCATAAGCTAAAGCTAAGAGTTGGTTTAGGTAGGCAATTCATATTTTCTAATTAATTGTACAATATGAAAGATAATATTGTTTAATTAATTAATTGCAATCTGAAAGAGTGATTTTTCATTTTTCACTTAAGATTTAATACATAAGGAAACATGTTCCAACTACACATTGAGGTTTTATATATTAATGTTAAAATTAATATGTATTTTAAGTTAGATTTAGGTTTGTTAGAAAATAATTGAGAACTTTTAAATTAGTTATTTTTAGCTAATCAGATTCACTTTCTTAAGATCTAGTTTTCTAAAAATCAATGATGTATCATATATCTGTAACCCTTTAATTGATCAATAATAATAAAAAAAAGTGTAAGTGCTATCTGCGTAACTCCCTTGGCCTAGAATATGTGAGAGGTGAAATATCACACCAAATTCACCACTTCCCTTCTGTTCTCCCTCACTACGTCATCATTTTTTTGATTTGCGATCTCGATGTCATACTCGACATTGGTGGGTTGACGAAGGAAAACATATTTAGAGAAAAATATTGAAACATCTTACTCTTAAAATTGATCCAAGTAAATTGTAAATAGTAAAATGACACGTGGAAAGGTTGACTAAAGCCGGATTATTACAATTAATTTTCAATTTATAAATTCTGTATCAGATAACTGGAAAGGAAGGAAGAACGTTTCATGCAACCATAAATCTCCAGACCCCCTGACACCAAGAAAGACGTTCGATCGTTGGAAAACACTGAACGACATTCGAATCTCTATGCCAGATTGGTTATGCACTATTTGGTTTGGCACGCACCGGGTCGATTAAGAATTCGTTAATTGTCTAGAAGCATTGTACAGTTGATCAACAAAGATTGTAACTAAGACTCTAAGTGTGAAGCCATGTTGAGGTGCCTTTATTCACCAGTTGGAGGTGTTGTATCTTTGTTGATTTCCGGTCATTGTTTGCATTTACCATTTGCTGCTCTTATTCTCATATAAGAGAGCCATGTATGTGGAGATGCCACCGCCTTCCTTGCTGCTACATGAGGTAATAATTTTAAGTTTATTTTTGAACCTGGAGAATATAGGGTTGGAAAAATTTAATGATCATAATTTCTATACAAGGTAAAGGTTTAGTTGTAGATGATGCATAAGAATTTATGGAATGTCCTAAAAGGTAGGGAAAAAATACTTACATATCCCAAGCAATTAATCGAATGGGAGATAGGAGAGGAAAGAGTTAAGTTTATCCTTGGACTATCTTTTTCAGATTCTCAATTTCATCTTATTGATTTAAAAAAATATTATGTAGAAATATGGAAACAATTGAGTAAGATATTTGGGTAAAAAGTTGTAAATGCAAAGTTTTTCTTAAAATTACAATTGTTCAAACTTAAAATGTAAGATGAGACATCCTTGTCTACTCACATAAATGATTTAAAGTCTATAGTTGGAAGAAATTAACACGATAGTAGATGATGATGGTGCAAAGAAAATTTTACTAAACAATCTATCTTCAAATTCTGACAATGTTATTTTTACCTTAAGTCATATTTAACCAATTGAAATTGCACTATTTTTCAAGGGAAGGATCAATAAAAAAAAATGAATTTAGTTGAATTCTTCTACTGTCGAAGAAATAGACATAAAACATTGAATTGAAAAATCTGTGCCAAAGATCTTTTAAAGGAAAAACTAAAAGAATTAACCAATATAGTGATCTGAGAAGACTCATCATATGTCATCTTTGAAGACTCACGATGATGAACTCAATACAGAGCCTCTCAAGATTTTCTAGAATATAGCTATTGGTTATGTATGTTATATTGATTTTTTGTAAGATTATGACTATATTTTATTATAAACTGGTGTGTCTTGTTGTCCTTTGATGCTTTAAGAACAATGGTTACATGTTATCTTTGTATGTTTGTGTATGTGAAAAAAATTCAAGTTGTATGATTGACTACTGGATACATTCAATATCGAGACTGCTTTCCTATATAATTGACAAATACATAACTCACTGCGTAAGTGTGTTCAATAAGTGATTTTGTATCAAGACTATTTTTGAGGGTAGTCAAGAATCGTCGACCCCACAAATACATTGTTGATGGTAAGAAGAAATTGTATTTCGAATGGATCAAGTGGTAGCTCAAAGATGATGGTTGAAAAAGAGCATAGTTTATGAGATTTCATGGATAGAAATGTTGATGAAGACGAGACAAGACAAAAATCAAAGCTCAAAAATACTTTTATGTGATTTCAGTATTGTTATTTGTAATGTAAGCATTAAGGGAGCATGTTAGAATTAATGTTTACTTTAAATTTGATTTAGGTTTGTTAGAGAATAATTCAGAATTTCTACATTAGTTATTTTTAGCTAATCAGATCCACTTTCTTCGAATCTTGTTTTCTATAAGTTAGTGATGTATCTTATATATGTAACCCTTTAATTCATCAATAATAATAAAAAAAATGTGAGTATTCTCTATGCGATTCTTCCAATTATAAAGTGTATATCTCTATATTTTGGTCTTTCTCACACTTAATTGTAATGAATCCTCCAATAACTTTTAAAATTGAAGTTGGTGTTATCCTCATGACAAAAATCTGACTTCTTCAAAAGACTGGATTTCAAAATCCTCACAACAACTACATTATGGAGGGAGTTTTGCAAAACAAACAAAAGGAATAACGTTACAACGAGTCAAGGTGTGCAACTTCACAATTTGTGTTCTCTCTTTTTTATTTGCAAGTGCAATTACTTGTGTTATGCGTACACCTATTGACCATGGGCACATTTAATAGGTTTTTAGTGCTTAATCAGTTTTGTATGGACAAGATTAAATATTGATGGAATATTTTTAGTAGTCCCAATAAATCAATGGTTGTGATTTAACCACTAACTTCCTCACTATTATAAAGACATCAGTTTACATGTTTATTTTTTTACTTTTACTTAATCATATTTAAAATTTACTATGGTGGCTAGCTGATTGCCAAGTATGAGTGATTAGGGTTTCATTTTCTATGCCAACCTTAACCTTTGACCTTCACCAACCACGTTCTGGACACACTGCCTCATTCCAACCAACTCCTTCCGTCTCCTTCCGTCCACCTCTGAGCCGTTCTCGGTGGTTCAGGTTTTGCAAGCCATCTTTATTTAATATTGCTAGATCCAATTTATCCCGAGACAACAATATAACATGCATGATAGTTGTAGATAATCCCTAGGCGATTCTCTTTATTTTAGCACTGTATTTTATGTTCTGGACGAGCCCAAACCTTTCGAGGTTCACCAACCACAAATTTGTGGCTATGGTAGTTATTAGATTCTTTTGGACTCTTGATTTATTGGTATCTTCCACCCCAAGCTCTAATTTGTTTATGTTTGACTTTTCTAAACACTGGTTTTTTCCCACGAATGAAATCGAGGCACATGCCATAATCGCTTTTTAATTTTTTTAAATTTTTATCCATTTATTTTTCTAGCTTGTGAAGCTTTATTCAAGCCTCTTATAAAGAGTATTTTTTTAACAAATTGGCTCTATGGGGCTTGATTAAGTTAGCGCAATTTTCCAGGAAAATCATATTAAGTAAATTAAAACTAAATCTATATTATGTGGTGGAAACTATAGCATGAAGGCAGCAAACAACAACTACTATGTGTATTAATTTTAGGAATGTCTCAATTAACTTTAATCTTAATTGAATTTAGATATAAGATGGAATTGGATTCATACCCATACAAATTTGGGTGAATTTATTGTTTAGGGAAGATAAATTTTTGTTTCACTATATTTTTTTTTTAATTTTGATAATATAATTTTTTTAATAAATTAATTTTTTTATTCATCATTTTAAAAATGAATTTAAATTCAAAATTCAAATTGTTTTTCAGCTTTTTTCAACTTACTCTTCTAAAATCTTCATTACGCTTCAGAGCCATTGGTAAGAAATCTTGAATAATAAAAAGTATTGAAACTAATATATCAATTCATATTTAATGAATTTGTAACTGTACAAATAATATGCATAAGCTAAAACTAAGATTTGGCTTAGGTGGCAATTTGTATCTCTCTCCACATAGTGTTATTTAAGGGAAAAAATCAAAATTAAAAATATTAAAATTAGTATATGAGAATTTTTACAAAGAGTTAATTTTCATTTACAAATTGAGCATAGATATTGCAATCAGGTTGAACGTAGATATAACAATCGATCTGAAAAACTTAGTATGTTCTAATTAATTGCAATATGAAAAATAGTATTGTATAATTAATTATAAGAAAGCTGAAAAACTTAATATTATCTAATTAATTGCAATATGAAGAATGGTATTGTATAATTAATTATAAGAAAGAGTGGCTTTTCATTTTTCTTTTAAGATTCAACGACCACAAGGAAATATATTCCTACCGACAACCACCATCTATGCATGGAGATTCCCATTAACCTAATATATTTTTATTAATTAACCTAATATATTTTTATTACTTTCCTTAATGAATAATTGCATTTCGAAATTTTACTTTAATTAAAAAAATAAAATAACATATTTCTCTTCTTTTTTTCATAGTCGAGAATGTTTGACTTATATATTTTTTAAAGCGTATCTTTCTTTTTTATACTTTACTAAGATAGAATAAATGTATGCTCATCGTTGGTTTTTAGGAAACCCATGTATGAATTATTTTAATATGTTCATTTTCCTAACAATATTAATATGACCTTTCCAACCTGTTAATAAGGATACAAGATTTATATTTTAGCTTTATGAGTTGGTTTTAGGTTTTGTATGTTTGAGTTATTTAAGGTTTTAATCATATTTGTAGTGTAAAAATATGTGTCTATGTATATTATATTTGCATATAGATACATTTGTTTAAATCTGAGTTCATATATATATATATATATTTGTTTAAATTGAGTTCATGGTGAACTTATATTTTAGCTTTTATTTAATTGTAAATTATTTGTTTAAACTTGACTTTCATTGTGTTTAAGCTTGATTCCATTTTGAATTTTAAATTTATTAATAGTAGATCAACTTAGGTTTATGTAAATAACTAAATAAGAAATGTGAACTTTAAATTTCATTCAATAGTCTACTTAGTTAGGTCATCTAAAGACAAGCTTCATTATAATCATTTTATTAATGTTTGAGTTTTCTTTTTCACCACTTTTATTTCCAATTTTTAGATTTTAATTTTAATAGATATAAGTTCTACATTGTATTGTTTTCAAGTGATTTCTTCGTTGTGATTAGGCATTATATATATATATCAAATATTGTAACTACTTTGATAAAAAAAAGACAAAGATACAAGTCAAAAACCTTACTTTAATAACCAAAGTATGGAATAGTTATTATGCATTTTTTTCTTATTTACAAGAATTTAGTAATTAGATATTGACTAGCTAAAATATTAAGGTATATTGGAGGATGAATATACCACTGACAACAACATGAAATGATACAAAGCAGTAATTATTGATGTTGATAGTAAAATCCTTGGCGCATTCAGATTATACAAAAATAATCAATCATCATTTCCTAGAACGTTTAGAGTACCACTTAATTATTGTTCCCAAAATATTAGGTCTCAGTGAACATTAATCATCATATTCTATGCACTAATTATCCGTATAGTGATTATTTCAAAATGTAAAATTAACATGTCTGTAAATTGTTGTTGAGAGTGAGAGAATGGCATTGGAATCTGGATAATTCAAATTATCCCATAGTGAGCTATCTTAATGATCTATCTTAATGGTACAAGTTCATCTCTATTCTAAATAGTGTAGCACTAGAATTGTTTATGTACTAAAGATTTGTTGTAGATAATGTAGCAATGAAATTGAATTTGTTTATATAGTAAATTTTTTTAATAGGTTAATCTTACATTATTTAAATTATTTATGTAATAAAGATTATTTTTTAGTATGCTAATCTTACAACAAAGCAAAAAAGAAAAGAAAAAAAAAGAATTTTATTTAACAAAAATACATAAAAATAAATAAATAAATAAATAAATA